>CALSCE010009442.1:195793-198293 GCA_943593645.1 Bovichtus variegatus | reverse complement strand
CCGACAGAAAATGTATAAATCTTTGCACAAACTTGAGTTCATGGTTCTGAAAGAAGCGAGAGACAGAACGACATCGCTCTGTGACTGTGAGAGATATTCTCTCATCACAACTTCATACTCAATAAAACAACTTTACTATCGCCTCATTCCACCAGAAGTTCTTACTGCTTCTCTCCAAGACTTTGAACACGACAGCACGTTTGCATTTAACCATCTATCTGACACATTCAGCCATTTCAACTATGTGTCCATAATTGTAGTTTATTATCTCAAATGTTTGTGTTAATTGTTGCTCCAGTAGAGGAAGAAGTACTTAGATATTTTATTTAAGTTAAAGTACTTATACCACAGAGTAGAAATAGTCTGTGACAAGTAAAAGTCCTGTATTCAAAATGTTAGTAATGTTGAAGATTTACATTTAAATACATGTCTGTTAAGTCCGCTGATGAAAGTATTGCAATACTTAAATATTTGCAGTATTACAAACTGTGAGTCAGAAAGTTACTGATAACGAAAACCAAACTTTTCCTGCTGCTGCAGAGGAAAAAAATCATTAAACTTTACTTTTTTTTTTTATGATGAAGTTCCGCAAAATATACTTAAAGTGCAAAAATTAAATTCTGCTCATTATGCAGAATCGCCCATTTCAGAATAATATATATTATATTATTGGATTATAATTATTGATGCATTAATGTGTTCACTTTAATATTGCAGCTGGTAAAGTTGGAGGTCATTTTAATTACTTTATATGTTGCTGGGAAACATAGTCTCATCTTAACTTGCAATAATGCATCATATTTATTAGTTGCGTATTTATTTGCATTATTAATGAATCTGCAAAGGAGGAAAAAGTAAAAAAGAATTGTAGTGGAGTGGAAGTATAAAGAAGTAAAGTGAAGTACAAGTAAATTAAAATTGTACTTGAGTGTATTTATACATTTGTTTTATCTAACACTTGATATTTAATGTTACAACTGACTGTGGGGATATTTCCTGAGATTCAAACATAATAATTAATATGTTTTTCCATATTAGTTAAGCTGTAACTGTAACTATCAAGTAGTCGCTGCAGTTCTAAGTATTTATTCTGGGTGTTGTAAAGCTCACAGTGAAAAGCTTCATGGGAAACAGAAACAGACTTTAATGTCAGATCCAAAAATACCAAAGTGGGCGTTCATCACTTAAACCAGTCTGACGGGTTCATATTCAGTCCACAGATAATAAGTTTAAGATGTTCTCAGTGAGAGTTCAAATTATTAGAATAATAATGCATTATTTACTTTGCCAAAAGGAGAGAGGAAGTACAGAAGAACATACGATGAAGTCAGATTAAAATAATATTTTATATTAATAATATAACTTATCTCAACTCAACTTATATATTAATAATACTTTACACTTAATATGTTTAACCAACATCAGCCCTGATAATAACTACCAAATATTCTTTTATTTTTTTACAATTTTAACTGTTTAAATGCCAGTTTGCATAAACCGTCGTATTTATGAAAAAAACAAAAAAACACAACATTTCTATTATTTTTTGTATATTAAATGTTACGGGGATTTTTTTTTTTTTTTTGTACAAGTCTGTGATACGTTGTTTGTATTTTTTGTGTGTAAAATGTATTTCTCACATAGAGCAAAACTGAGAAAAAGGCTCAATCTGGTAGAAAATAGTAAAAGGTGCAATTTTACATCTGGACCCAAAGTTGGAGGTTGAGAACAAACACTTTAAATTTAATAGTTTTTTTTTTTCCTTTTGTCTTGTTTGGTAGTTTTCCTACTCTACTCACCACCCAACCCGCAGCCCAAAACACACACACACAGACACACACACAGACACACACACACACACACAGCCTGCAGCGTCATATCAGACGTTTCTCTGAGTTTCGTTCCAACACGGCCTCGGTCAGTTCGAACACGCCAACCCAGCCGGAGGCAACACGAGACTGCACAAAGCGAAAACAAAGTATGCGTGACGCTCGTTGCAAACCCTGGCACCGAACACGAAAACACAGGCGAGAGCTCGGCAATGATCCCGAGCCAAGATATGAATCGAGCTGTTCAAAGACGCTCGCTGAGGTATAACTCCAGCACACGGGTCTGGACTTTGATTCCCTCAGTCTGACTTGAACAAAATAAATAAATAAATAAATCACCCGTGAAGTCTTTCTGTGTTTTCAACCTGCCGACTTTTAGAGCTTCAGATGAGCTGCTTAAATCAGACGTCTCTGTGAAATGAGCAGAGTGCACAACAGACTGGTGCTTTTCACATCCCGTTTGTAGCCACGACCTCCGTCACAACATCCAAACGATGCGCCCGCAGCGAGCTGCTGTAAACCCACACGGCGGGTTAAAAGCCACACCAAGCACGGAAATTTATAAAAAAACAAATGCTTGCAAACCCCTTTAAAAACATTCGTATTTGTACTTTAACTCTTTGGTTATTCTCAGATAATGGTTTTATTTAGCTAGATAAATGTTTAGGTTA
>CALSCE010009442.1:1518-12505 GCA_943593645.1 Bovichtus variegatus | reverse complement strand
TTTTTTCATGAACATGTTACTTAAGTAAAAGTACACAAGTATTGTCAGGAAGTACCGAAATAGAAACAAGTAGTTTATTTATTATATTTATGTGTTTCATTATTCTCCACAGATGTCCAGCAGGAGGACTGGAGCCCCAGTGTGGACCAGGAGGACCCCGAGCCCCCACACATTAAAGAGGAACAGGAGGAACTCTGGACCAGTCTGGAGGGAGAGCAGCTTCAATGGCTGGAGGAGGCTGAAAACGACTTCCCATTCGATCATGTCCCTGTGAAGAGTGAAGAAGATGAAGGGAAAGCTCAGTCCTGTGAGGCCTATGAAAGGATCAGCGGAGGATCAGATCCAGAAAGTCCTTTACAACCAGCTGCTTGTGTCAAGACTTCACACTGCTCTGACCCTGACACCGATGACAGTTGTGATTGGGAGGAGAGGAAGGCACCTGAGTCGGGTTTAAACCCTCTGCAAAACATTGAAGTAACTGTAAGTGATGAAGATTGTAATACTGGAAAAACATCGACGAGCTCCTCTGGATGCGCTAGAAGCTTTGGCCACACTGGAGTCCTTATGGGGGAGACGCCCTTTATTTGCCCCTTCTGTGATAAAACTTTTGCGAAGAGATCAGGTTTGACCATACACCTTAAACTTCATAGAGAAGGAAAACCTTACAGCTGCTCAGTTTGTAAACTGACTTTTAAATGGAGAGGAGAGGTTGTGTCGCACATGAGAATCCATACAGGGGAGAAACCATTCAGTTGTTCATTTTGTAATAAAAGATTTGCAAAACATGGAAATCTGAGACAACACTTTGCCGTCCACACAGGGGAGAAACCATTCAGTTGTTCATTTTGTAGTAAACGATTCACAAAGAAAGCACATCTGAAACAACACTTTACTGTCCACACAGGGGAGAAACCATTTAGTTGCTCAGTTTGTTGTAAAAGATTTGCACAAATGGCAACTCTGAGACGACACTTGCCTGTCCACACCGGGGAGAAACGATTTAGTTGTTCCGTTTGCGATAAAAGATTCACTCGGCTCCATAACGTCAAAAACCACAAGTGTGTTGCTGAGGGAAGCAAAATTACGTAAGTGAAGTTTTTTTTTTTTGCTGCTGCAGAAACTGATCATTCTGTTGTTGTTTTGTTATAGCAGCTGGTGTCGCTGTATTACAGTAAAAGTCATCTTAACTGCTTTGTTGTGTATTGGGATCGCCACCATGTTGCAGCTTAACCTCGGCTATAACTGCTGTGTCACTACAGTATGAATAAAGGAAAAAAAAAAAAGGCAAATCTTGTTGGTTTTCGTATTTAATCAACAACATGCTTTTACTTAGTCTGTTCAATCAACTCCCAACTCCCAAGGAGCAACGCACCAAGCAGCCTAGAAGGACAATTGAAATGTAATCACGTACCATTATATGAATTAATTAACACATATAATTCCATGACTTTTCTCGTGATTGCGAGACAGAGCATTGATATAGCAGAAAACAACCATTTTCCATGTAAAGCTGTAGCGCCTGAGCAGACTGTGTGGAACACGAGCGGCTCTACTTTGTTAACGTAGCCGAGAAGAGGAGCCTCCGGTCCGTAGCTCTTCATCGCGTTACGGTGGATCGCATCAGTATCTTCAAAATGACGGACGGCCTGCATGTCCTTTTTAAAGGAGGGGTTCAGATTTGTTAAGCTTGTCTTCATACAATATTCAGTAGCGATATGTATGTTGAAAGACGCTCTCAACATCTCGATCTCTTTGATCTTTAACGTTGGATGAGCTGTGTGCATCTGCGCAAAATGCTTCGTCCGCCACGCGGCTTCATTCCAAAGGTTTTCACACCAGACCACCTAATTACTTTACCAGGTTCCTTTTATTATCATGGGGTTTAAATCTGAAATGGTTTGACACCAGTTCTCCATCATCGTCTTGTCCGTCAACTCCTCATCCTGTAAAATCCGACAACTGCTGAAGTTTTTATCTTTACCGCTAAAAATACACCATTTATTATCTGATTTATATTTTGCATGGTGTACTTAAAGGTTATACTGACGTACAGTACTTGAGTAAATATACCAGCTGCACTCCTCCACATATTCTGAGCTTTACAGTATTGTAACTGCTGAAAATGTCTTTAAAAAAACCCAATTTCAGGTTTCTTCTTCTTCTTCTTGCTTGTACGTCACCGCCTGTGTGGTCAGACTTTCCTTGTCTTCCTTCACCAGCCCGCCCAGCAGTTATTCCTCTATCACGCTGCATCCACCTGTGAAGGCAGCCCAGTTTTCCCACTGACGGAGGCGACATGTTGGTGCCAGTTAATCATTTCTGATCTCTCCACACAGACTCTGCTTGCACCTTTTCACTTGGAGAAGAGCTCTGTATGTTGTCAGACATGTTTAGGTTTCCCTGCTTATTTCTTGTCCTTGCGCTTTGGGGTCCGGTTGGCGGCGGACCCCAGACAAACCTCCACCCTACCATGACGGACCAGGAGCTGTTCTGGGGCACCGACCAGTACGACTTCTCCGTGGTGCTTCCTGCTGCAGGGTTGGAGTGTTTCTGGCACTTTGCTCACCGTGGAGAGAGATTCTACCTGAACTTCATGGTGAGAGGAAGCACCAAGCACGTTCTGCTCAGCACTAGCGGATTTAGAGAATCTTTCATTTTAGTTTTAAAGCCTCTGGAAATGTGGTTTCTCTCTAAGATGAAATATCTATTTCAAAATGTTTTTCCACTTGGGGACAATCGGAAGAGGCAAAAATAAAATAAAATACTGTTTCGAACTTTGGCAGAACATTAATATTTTGACTGCACATAAAAATATAATTTTAACAAAGAGGCAGCAAATAGAAAGGTCATGGGGTCAAATGGGAGATATCGTATGTGCTAAGCTGACAGTATGTTTTCATCACATTTCATGGCACATTTCTGCTTTAGATGTACTTATGAAATGTTGGCCATATGTTGGCAATAGATGTGTGTGTGTGGTGTGTGTGTGTGTGGGGGGGGGGGGGTCACTATAATCAATACTCCAAATACACCAAATTTCTCAAATGTACAAAAGAAAAGTTATAAAACCAGACGCCCATCCACTACTGTTGTTTGAATATTAGACTTTAAAGGTGCAAGTGATGACATTCAGCCACTAGATGGCGCACAGATTCCCAGTTAGCTAACTAGCAAACCTTAGCGTTAGCTTAGCGGTCGAGAAGAAAAGTGGCCTCGCTCCTCTTTTTGTTTCTGAGCACTTTGGATTTGGTACCTGATTGAAGCCAGGCGCATTCTTTAAAAAAAATAAAGCTATTTTTTTCAGTTTTTTTTAAACTGGCAACTTCTAAAACAAAGTATGTGCTTTGTTTACATCATTTATTCATTAAGTCTATTTACATTTCTTTGTTTTTGTTACACCAATATTTGCCCCTCAGCCAGATTTTGAAATGTCACTAATTTGGGTTCATGTACCGTGAATTTGTCACGGTCTGTCTGTCTGTCTGTCTGTCTGTCTGTCTGTCTGTCTGTCTGTCTGTCTGTCTGTCTCTCTGCTCTGTCTGTCTCTCTGTCTCTCTCTCTGTCTCTCTGCTCTGTCTGTCTCTCTCTCTGTCTCTCTGCTCTGTCTGTCTGTCTGTCTGTCTGTCTGTCTGTCTCTCTCTCTGCTCTGTCTGTCTGTCTGTCTGTCTCTCTGTCTGTCTGTCTCTCTCTCTCTCTCTGTCTCTCTCTCTCTGTCTCTGTCTCTCTCTCTCTCTCTCTCTCTCTCTCTCTGCTCTGTCTGTCTGTCTGTCTCTCTCTCTGTCTCTCTCTCTCTCTCTGCTCTGTCTGTCTGTCTCTCTGCTCTGTCTGTCTGTGTCTGTCTCTCTGCTCTGTCTGTCTGTCTGTCTCTCTGCTCTGTCTGTCTGTCTGTCTGTCTCTCTCTCTGTCTCTCTCTCTCTCTCTCTGTCTGTCTGTCTGTCTGTCTGTCTCTCTCTCTCTCTGTCTCTGTCTGTGTCTCTCTCTCTCTCTGTCTGTCTGTCTGTCTCCCTGTCTGTCTGTCTGTCTGTCTGTCTGTCTGTCTCCCTGTCTCTCTGCACTGTCTGCCTGTCTGTCTGTCTGTAGGTCCAGTGGGTGACGGGAGTCGGCCATGACAGGCACCTGTCTGTCACCGTCAACGCTCCCGGCGGTCTCGTAGTGTCGACGGTCGATGATGCGAAGGGTCAGATCAACTTTGAGGCCACGGAAACGGGTATTTCTCACTGTCTCTTTTTAATTAACCGTTATTAATATTATATTTTATTATTATATTATAATTAATATTAATACTGAGATGACGTGTTTGATCATCGTCTGCCTTTATTATAAGTTTTGTGCATTTTAAGCTACATTTTCGGCTGCTTTATACTGTTACTCATATACATTGTTTATGCAAATATTGTACTTTTTACCTCACTGTGTACGTCTGACAGCTTTAGTTACTTTACAAATAAATGATTATGTATTTTTATGGATAAAGATACAACTTTATTGATTCCTTGGTGAAATTCACAAGCTACGCAGCAGTATATAAAGTGAGGCACGTTTATTTATATAGCACATTTCAACAACGAAGCAATTCAAAGTGCGTTAGAAAAAACGTATTAAGACATGCAACACATCACAAAATGACATTAAAATACAATTTAAAAACGGACATAAAAGAGCCAAGAGAACAGAAGTCAAAACAAGCTAAAATAGAATAAAAGTTGTAAAATACAGGAATAAAGCTACAGTGCAGTGTAAGATGGTTATTAGAAGATAGAAAATGTTTTAATTAAAGGCAGCAGCAAGTAATTAAAGTTATCTCCAGCTTTACTGCAACGTTAATACAAAATATATTATTCTGCATAATGAGTATTTTTACTTTACCTGCATGTTGCTGTTACGTTTGTTCTTGATTAAGTACGTTTTTAAATGCAGGACTTTCACCTGTGACAAAGTATTTTTTACATTGTGGTATTACTACTTTTACTGAAGTAAAAAATCGTCCAAGAAAAAAAAAGATCGGAAAATGGATATTAATAATCTTCATCTCGAAAAAAAAAAAGTGGTTCTTCCACAGGGATCAATGTATTAGTGTCATCATAATATTCTAAAAGAAAATATATCTAATGTAATAGTATAATATTATGTCTCTCCAGGTTTCTATCAGATGTGTTTCAGCAACTTCCACAACCACTTCGGCACCATGCAGGTCTTCCTCAGCTTCGGCGTTTACTACGACGGCTACAAAGACCCCGGCAAGAGCAAGGAGGAGGAGAAGAAGAAGAAAGAGGAAGTCAGCAAAGACCTGAACAACACACTTAGCGTCATAGAGGTACACACACACACACACACACACAGCAGTGTCGGAGGAAGTATTCACATCCTTCCCTTCAGTAAAAGTACGAATACCAAACTGTGGAAATACTCGAAATACTTTTTTTTTCCTTAAAATTATGAATTGTGAACAAATAAATCTGTGTTGAAATCAGCAGGAGAGCTAGTTACCGTTAGCTGTTAGCATTGTGGTGCATTCAGGCTCTACTCAGTAAAAATGACTATTAGGTAAATTATAACGTTATCATTATGTGTTCAATGTAGTTTTGTAAAATGTAGTTTTTGGCGAGAAACTCGAATAAATTGGTTCTTTGAAAGAGATGTTTTCACAGCAATATTATATAATATAAATAATATTATATAATATCATTTTCTGTCAATCAACTAATGAATGGACTAATCATTTCGTCTCTACTTGTATAAACATCATATTTTATAAACTCTTAAACTTAATTCGTAAAGTTACTAAAGTTGTCCGATAAACGTAGTTGAGTAGAAAAGTGGCTTGAAAAGAAAATACTTAAATAAAGTAATAATAGTAGTTATTAGTATCAACTGTAATGATAGTAGCACATATTTTAATAGTAGTAGAGTGTAGTAATTACTAATTGTAATAGTACTACTAGTCCTAATTGTTCTGATATTTATTTATTAACTGTAATTAGTTTTAATAGTAGCAGAATGCTGAAAGTAATACGTATAATGCTGGTAGTTTCGCAGTAATGGCAGGAGTAACAGTAGTATTTGTAATACTTATGACAGTCGCAGTAATACTTGTAGTATTTGTTGCAGGATGCGACTCACAAAGTGGAGAACTACGTCTTCCACATGTTCCGCTACTACAACTTCGGCCGCATGAGGAAGAGCGCCGACTACTTCCTGCTGCTGTCCAACTCGCAGTACATCACGTGGTGGTCGATGGCGCTCAGCCTCCTCATCGTCACCTCCGGGTACCTGCAGCTGCTCTTCCTCAAAAGACTCTTCATCACCAAGAGCGGCAGCGAGGAGGAGAAGCCTCGCTGCTGACCGACTCTCGAAATCTGTCCGCGTGCGAGGCTGCTGCAGGTTCCTCGTTTTGGTCATTCGTTGTACTTGATTTTCTTCACGTAGCACGAATAAACTTTACTATTTGTGTTTCACGTGGTTTCTCTTGTGTCCTCGGATCCTCGATTAGTGCTTCACTTTGTGTTTATCATTCTTTTTTTCTCGTGGGTCTGCTTTGAAGGAGGCTTTCGTACAGTTTGCGCTTCATCGTGACTCGTCTGACTTGGTTTTTCTGAAGTCGTTTTGGAGTGCAGTTATCTGAAAATTGACAAAATGAATTAATAAATACAAAAGGATTGCAGGTAAAAGGAAACGGATGCAGCTCCTGGGATGTTAAAGTTAAACAATCACTGAGTGAGTTTCATGAAACCTGAAACTAATGCAGCGTAGATTGTGGTTTCTTTGATATGTTATCAAGCGTACAGCGCCGTGAGTTTGTAGATGTGTTAATAATTATTTCCCAGCGTCTATAAGAATCCTCAGCAGGAAGCTGCTGCAGTCATGCTGCTGACCACGCTGCTCATCGTGTTGAGCTCTCAGTGCGTCTGGACCAGGAAGTCTGAACCGTCCCTCCATGAGGCGGACGCCGGACTGTTCAGGGGATCCGACAAATACGACTTTGCCGTGGAGGTTCCTGCTGCGGGGATGGAGTGTTTCTGGCACTTTGCCCACCAGAGTGGACGCTTCTACCTGACGTACATGGTGAGAGTTTGTACTGCTAACCTGCGGGATTCGCTTTGGTGTCGTCTGCGGAGATAAATGTGTTTGTGTCTTGAGGTTCTGTGAATGAATGAGGTAAGTTTCTGCGTCTGTGGGGCTTTTGTCCGTCAGGCTTATCACACTGACTCAAGGTGAACCAGTGTGACTTTTGAAACACGTGATGATCTTTTCATGCTGTTTGTTGACTTGTTTAATACGTGAGCGCAGGTTCAGTGGGTGACGGGGATGGCCAACGATCACCGGCTGTTTGTGACGGTCAACTCTCCGCAGGGCGTCCTCGTGGCTTCAAAGAACGAGGCCGTCGGTCAGATGGACTTCCAGACCGAGGTGACGGGTAGGATTACTTTACATTTAGCTGACGCTTGTGTCCAAAGTGACTGACGATGAGAACAGCGAGAATCTTACAAGTACATCAGCTTCAAACAGGTGAAATGATATAAGTGCAGTAAAGTAGCTTCAAATAAGACCAAAGTAAGAGCAACATGCAGAAATAAGATTTTTATTTTTTTATTATTATTGTCCGAAGTGCAGTCGACACAGCTGGGTGTTCAGTCTGCGACGGAAGGTGTGAAGCCTGTCAGCTGACCTGACATCGATGTAGAGCCGGGATAGCAAACATGTGGGGGGATGTGGGTGCCGCTCGCAGTGAGGGAGCAGCGAGCCGATTGGCCGACGGGGTGTCTGGATGTAGGAAGGGAGTGGGGGAGCGCTGTAGTGTGGGAGAACTGGGGGAGGTTAAAGACCAGTCGGGCTGCAGCATTCAGGAGCAACTAGAGGAAAACACATCCTCAGAAACACGTTTTATATAAACAAGATTCATATATATATATATATATATATATATATCGTCTCTGAGGTGACTGCAGCTTCCTCCCAACAGGTTTTTACCGGATGTGTCTTGGGAACCACAACCAGTTCGGAGGCATCAGGGTCTTCGTGAACTTCGGGGTCATCTACGAAGGCTTCGAGGAGTCAAAGAGGGAGACGGAGGAGGGGGAGAAAGTCCTCAACAGCACGCTGGCTGCTATTGAGGTATTTCAATTAAAGTTTTTGTTTTTAAGTTTTGGACTTTTGTTTTGTTTAGCAGAGTCAAACCAGTTTAGCTTGAGCTGATTCTACAAATGGACAGAGAGATGCATTTAGCATAAAGTGTTTAACATGTGAGGAATATTCAGGGAAAGCTGCCTTCAAGAAAAAACTAAATGTCATCTGCATAAAGAGATATGTAATGAGTGGTGTTATGATATGAATGAATACATTTTTTAAAATTATTATTATTATATTACTATGCCCAGTCTGCAAGGGTAAATCCAAAAGCAGACAAAATAATAATAATAACAGTAATAATAATAATGAGTAGAAATGAATTAAAATGTATATAAATAATATTATGGGGAGATAAACAATATAATAATAAATAAATTAAATACTGAAACCTTTAGAAGTAGATTAAAGCTGTACATATTTTCAGACAACAGAGAAAATCAGAAATCACTGTCAGAAACATTTACTACGTAGGACTGAGAAAACGTCTGAATCCAGACGAAGTAAATCATCTATCATCCGCTTCTTTTCAGATAACGGCAGCAAAAACGTCAGAATTAATCAGCCGTTCCAGTTTGTGCTCATCCGAACACCAGAATATTTCGGGGAGTTCTTGAGCCATTTCATGCAACATTAACTCTCTTAAATCAATATAATTTGTACAGTTGTAAAGAAAATGGCACTAATTTTCCACTTCACCCAAATCACACAGCTCACACACTGAATATGTTTTAATCGACCGACTTCAACTGTTCAACTAAAGATCTTTGGCTTTCAGATAAATGACATGCGGAATATTTTCAAGCCATTTTTCTTCAAACATCAATAAGAGTCTATTTTTTTATTAAATGTAACATTACAGCACAGATCAAGCTCTATTGACTGGAGTACAATTTAGATTTTTTTCCATAAAAATACCTTTTTTACTTATTCATTTTAATGTAGTCAGACTAACTGCAGGTACTTCCTTACTTTCAAATGTGACAGTGTTTATTACACCTATCATCTATAGCACTGGGGATCGCCAAAGAACCATAATACAGACAGAGAATTTTATTAGCAAGTTCCTAAAAATAAGAGGGAAAACTGATGCAATATTCACAGGGAATAATCTGCTTCGTTTTACACAAACTTCCTACAATTATTGCATTCAGTATTTGGCTTTACTGTACAGTTTATCAGTTGTTCTGCATGTTATGAATGAATATAATGTGAAATACACATAAAATATGTCTCTTCAGTTTACTCAATGATAGAAAAGGAGTCCTTGAAGGAAAAAGGTTGATCTGTAGCCTATTTTGCATCCAGTTATACATGCATACATGCATATACAGTTGCATACAAATGACATAAAACTATACAATGTAATATTTGTGGTTTAGGAGAGTGTGCAGAAGCTGCAGAATCATATCTTTCACATGTGGCGTCATTACAACTTCGCCCGCATGAGGAAAGGGAAGGATCACTACCTCCTCCTGTCCAACTTCAACTACGTCACCTGGTGGTCGGCGGCCCAAAGCCTCGTCATCCTCCTGTCCGGGTACCTGCAGCTCCTCGTCCTCAAAAGACTCTTCCGCACGGACTCCAGGAGGCCGCGATGCTGAGAGCAGAGTCGAACCCTTAGAGGATTTCTATTGATGCATGTTTGGAAAAGATACAAGATCCTGCACACTATCGGAAGCTAGAGACTAAAACACTCATTGATGAAGAGACATTTATGCCGCGTTTCCACTGCATGCTGCGTCTCGACTTGACTCGCTCTTTTTTGGTTTTCCATAAGAAAAAGCAGCGTATAGTACCTGGTACTTTTAGTACCATGTCAGCCGAGGTTCCAAGCGAGCTGAGCCGATACTAGAAGGTGGAGCTAAAACACTGCCGACCACTGATTGGTCAGATCGATCGAGACGTCCTGCACAAACCCACCGTTTTTAAATAGAAATCTACCGTCAATAACAATTGCATTTTCTCAACCCAGATAAAAATAATTTTCTAAAACTATGCTGTACACCGCGCCTTGCAATTGACGAAGTGAAGACGTTCCTCTGTCTGGTCGCCGATGAAAGGATTCAACGTGTCTCACGTTTGCGTTGCTATAGCTAACAGCTGATCACTCCGCCTACGCTGAGGAAGTACTATCTGCACTGGAAAACAAAGCGCCTGGTACCAATAGTGAGTCCAGTCGAGTCGTACCATGCGGTGGAAACGCGGCTTTAGTTCCTATAACTTCTTTTTTTGGGCTGAAATTAGTTTCATATAGCCACAAAGATTTTTTTTTTTTACAATTTATTGTCTCCTGTTCAGTTCATATCTCTCAGATATGTCAAAGCTTTTTTGTGTGCCAACTCTTTTAAATAATGTCTTATGATGCCAATCATAAAATAAAATTCTCTGCTCTACATTTATCATTATTATGTTGCATTGACAAAAAACAGCTGCACTGGGTCGACTTCAGTCAGGCAGGACTTCTACAGTTTGCAGATGATGCTGTCCTTCTCACTGCAAATCACTAAGTAGTAGAAGGATGGAAGGATGGATGGATGGAAGGAAGGATGGATGGAAGGAAGGATGGATGGAAGGAAGGATGGATGGAAGGAAGGAAGGATGGATGGAAGGAAGGATGGATGGATGGATGGATGGATGGATGGATGGAAGGATGGATGGATGGAAGGATGGAAGAAAGGATGGATGGAAGGATGGATGGATGGATGGAAGGAAGGATGGATGGATGGATGGAAGGATGGATGGATGGATAGAAGGATGGATGTAAGGATGGATGTAAGGATGGATGGATGGATGGATAGAAGGATGGATGGATGGATGGAAGGATGGATAGAAGGATGGAAGGAAGGAAGGATGGATAGAA
>CALSCE010009430.1:168791-179227 GCA_943593645.1 Bovichtus variegatus | reverse complement strand
CGCACACACACACACACACACACTCAATAACTTAATATTGTGCTTTTATCCATCCTGTCGACTTTATTAGCATGTTGTCAAAACTATCATTACATTATATATATTATATAATTACAGCAGAGCATTAAAAGACAAAAGTAACAGATATAAAAAGGTGTTTATAAATGCTGTGTATATAAACTAATAAGCAGGAATAAACACAATCATCAGCAGATGGAGACTTTAGAAACGTAATACGGTGCAATTATTAAAATATGTAGTCAGTCACCTGATCCGAGTGTCGGAGTATTAATTAGGATTATAAATTAATTACTCAATATGTCATTAATTTAATGTCATTAAATGTACCAAAAATAATCGGAAAAATAAATGTAGGCATTTATTGTCTGATAAAATGTGACATAAATTGATATTTCAGATTTAATTTGCCTTACCTTTGTATTAATATCCCTTTTATTTATATAAATCTTAAACTAAGATATTAACATATTAAACTGACTTATTAAATATAAATCTTAAACTAAGATATTAACATACTTTCATACCGGATGTAGCAGGTGGACTCCTCCCGGATGTAGCCGCTACTCCCGGATGTAGCCGCTACTCCCGGATGTAGCATGTAGCCGCTCTTCCCGGCGAGCTAGACCTCCCGGATGTAGCCCGACATGACCGTCCCTGCGGGGGGGCTCTCGTGCTCTGTGGCCCTCGCGCACTCTGCACCAGCTGCACTGAGCCAGGTGCGTCCTCACCACCGTCTCCGCCCGAGACTGTCACAATAAAAGCATCAGCTGACTGTCACAGTAAAAGCATCAGTTGACTGTCACAATAAAAGCATCAGTTGACTGTCACAATAAAAGCATCAGTTGACTGTCACAATAAAAGCATCAGCCAATCACAGAGTGTGTTGATACGTTTCTGTTGGACAATAATTAAATAAATAAATACATAAACTAACTTTATTGATATTAATATGGACGTTATTATTATATTGTAACAATATTATTGTAATTATTATATTCTTATTCATATTTATTTTGTTATTATTTTCTGTCAGTGAAACTTCTGGTTCTGCATGTTGGGACAATAAAGTTACTTCAAAATAATTGTTTTTTTAACATGTTTTTAATGTGGATACAAACATAACGTTTCCCTTTATTTATTTGTATTGTAAATAATAATTTTTTGATCTATTATTTTAAATCTTTCATTATTTCTTTTTCTATTGTTCTCAACTTTACAAAATGTTTGTGTCTTTATTTTCTTCATCACACTGCAGGTGTTTATAATCACACAGCTGAGCTTCATCAGTTTCACTTCAGTCAGTGAGACAGGATGCTGCCTGTCTGTCTGCTGGCAGCCTGTCTGCTCGCTGTTCACTCAGGTGAGGAAATCCTTTTTATATGCATTAAAGGTTTTATTCTCTGCACATTAAACATTTATTCTCTGCACATTAAACATTTTATTCTCTGCACATTAAACATTTCATTCTCTGCACATTAAAACATTTTATTCTGCACATTAAAACATTTTATTCTCTGCACATTAAACATTTTATTTTCTGCACATTCAATGTTTTATTGTCTGCACATTAAACATTTTAAATGTGTTTCTGTGGTTGCAGACGACCTCGTGCAGAACTCTTCAGCTCCTGCAGGTATCATCAATATGTTTTTAAATGAAGGAAGTTTAATTTCTCTGCTGCTTTTAAAATGCTGAGAATGAAGCCGTTTTGATGGATAAAAGGAGTTTAAATATTAATGTATATGTACAGTGTATGTATGTGTGCGTGTGTGTGTGTGTTTCTTGTCTCTTCAGGTTCGTACTTGAATGTGAGTGTAAATGAAACTCTGCAGGAACATGAGACTTTCTCCGGATTCTCCGGATTCATGAGTAAAATACATTTTCTAAATATCTATATTTACATGTTGATTGTGACGTTTGTGCTGATTTTATTACATTTAAAGTGAAAGTTTTCTGATTCAGCAGTAAGAAAAGTTTTCTTTTTTATTAATTTAATAAAATGTATTAATTTTAAATGTGACTCTAAAATAGTATTTTAAACAATTGGCTCTTATTTAAAAAATGGAATGATTTGAAAGAATGTATTTTATTAAAATAATATATAATGTGAAAGATTTGGATGTGTTAATGTAATTATAGTTTAAAAAACACTTGATGTATATAAACCTACACCGGTGTATATGCATGCATGATTTTAATGAATATATTCATCTTTTTTTATACATTTTAAAAATTTTAATTTACTCCTTATACATTTAAAATAAACATTTTCAATTATTACACAAATATTTATAAGAAATACAGTAAAACCATTTGAAGATATTGATACAAAAATCTAAATTAAAGTTTCAAAAATATATTTGTTATTGCTAATGTTAAATACATTTTTTTTTAAAAATAATTAATAGTAAAACTACAGAATCTGCCTCCACATCAGCCAAGAGCTAAATGAAGTTGCAACAGCAGGTTTCAACGAGCAGGGGGCGTCTGTGTGAAGCTCAGACCTTTGACCTCTGACCTCAGATCTGTCAGGGGTACGGTCCTTCCTGCCGGAGCTGGAGCTGGAGTCCAGGATCATCGGCGGTCAGGAGGCCTGGGCCAACTCGTGGCCCTGGCAGGTGTCTCTGAGGTTCGCCTCCATGCCGGCCTGCGGAGGAGCCGTCATCAGCCCCATGTGGGTCGTCTCCGCCGCGCACTGCTTCAAGAGGTCAGAGGTCAGCTGTTAGATTCGCACCAGTTTAATGCGCTTCCACACGTGTCCTCACTCGTGCCCGTCTGCAGGTACAACAAAGCCTCGTTCTGGACGGTTCTGGCTGGAAAACACGACCTGGACAACCTGCACGAGCCTGGACAACAAGTCAGTTTGATGAATGATCAGAGGCAGATTAAAAATCTTTAAAATGCTCGTCCGTGTATCCGTTAACGTGTGAGACTGTGGAAACAAAGAATCAAAAACGGAGAAAAGTCTTGATGACGTGAGTCCAAAGTGTTTTAAATACGAATGTTTCAGCGTTCCATCGACTGGATAAACGACTTTTTTATTCTGCTTGAGTTGTTAAACTTCATCAAAACGTTTCCATGTGTTTTTGATTCTTCGTTGACGCAGGCAGCAGAGTTTGAAAGGTCACGTCTCCTTGATGTGCGGAGGTCATTTGTTTTGCTTTAACTTCCTGCTCAGCTGGTGGGGGTCTCCGTCATCGTCGCGCACCACGGCTACAACACCCGGACCAAAGAGCGCGACCTGGCTCTGCTGAAGCTGCAGCAGCCGCTTGTCTTCAACCAGTTCGTCAGACCCATTGACGTCTGGATGACCCCGCTGCCACTCCTCCGGAGGTGCACCATCACGGGCTGGGGCTCCACCCGAGAGAGTGAGGCCCGATCCCACGTTACACAAGACCTGAGGCGTTCTGCGCCGCCAGTGAGGCGGTCGCCCCGGGCTTCAGGGCTCCTTCTGCACACTTTGCACACATTCAGTGTCTCAATTTCAGTTCAGAAACGCCAAAAATGCCAGGATGTACAGTCACATGTAGCAGGTTTTCTTCTGACTCACAGCAGATATGAGGCTCAAAGTATGCAGTTTATACTACAAGTAAAAGTATGAGATCTGGAAAGCATTACTTCATCACAACATTGCACCTGGAATTTGTGTGAAATTCCAAAGAGAATCAGAATGAACATCCTGGTATTTTACTATTTCTGTGTTCCAAATACCCTACGAACGTACAACCGCGTTCACTGGGGATTTCGTGTATGCGAGAGATGCCCAAGTGAGACGTGAGTTTACTGCACATACTAGACTGCCCCACAATGCATTGCGTCAGGGTCATGTGAGCCAGACTAAAAGCTGTAAAAATATCACGTTTAAGTGTTCATGTGAGAAAGTTACGGGTATAATAAATGTTATGGCAGTATGTTGCAGTACGTTTGTTCTTCAGATGGAGCTCGAGTGAACCGACTGCAGGAGGTGAACGTCACCATCCTGCCGCAGGATGTGTGTAACCAGTACTACGCCGGGAGGATGCGTCCCTCCATGTTCTGTGCTGGGAAGTCCGGAGGAGGAGCCGACGCCTGCCAGGTACCTGCAGCTGAAGGAGTTCAGAAACTGCACCCTGCGGCGCCTCTAACGCGGTCCTGTCTGTGTCTCAGGGCGACTCTGGGGGGCCGTTGTCCTGCTTCACCGGCAGCAGGTACGAGCTGGCAGGGCTGGTGAGTTGGGGCGTCGGCTGCGGACGAGCCAAGAGACCGGGAGTCTACACCGTACTCCGACAGCACGCCCAGTGGATGTCTGAAACCATGAGTACGTATCGCACTTGTCCTGTTATATAGATAGAGAGATGGCTCTCTCGCTCTCATGCACATTTCAGTAGTTCCTCTGTCTCACAGATCTCTAGTTTAAAACATCTTCTACCTGCTTCTGGGTATAGTCTTCTCCCATTGGTTGGCTGGGGCCAGCTCCTATTACCCTATAACCCTAACCCTATTGGCCCCTTGTTGGCGCTTAGGCCACGCCTCCTCGCGCCTTTCTGCTCCAATCACATCTTCAGTCAGCCTTTCAGGAAGTGGTGTACTCTTCCTCTTCAGTTTACACATGTTGTTCTTATTTCACAGTAGTTGTTCACTAGACTAGACGTAGTCACTTAATTCAATAACATCTTTATATCACATTTAATATCTAAATAAGAACAATAAGACTCATTGTAACAGTTTATATATAGATTATTCTCACACACTGAACCTGTGTTTTCCTGTAAAACATCATGTTCCCTTCAGTGGATCAGAACATCCTGTATGCAGACGAGCTCGTGGCAGAGGACCACTGTGGTCGGCAGCAGAGCTCCGGCTGTGAGATGATTCCAGGCCTCGCTGCTCTCTCACTGTCCCAGGAAGGTGAGCCGTCTGTTGGGAACGTCACGGAGTCGTGTCCCTTCTTCTGGCCCTGGCAGGTCAGCCTGCAGGCCAACGGACGCCACTACTGCAGCGGGACGCTGATCCACCGCCGCTGGGTGCTGACCGCACAACACTGCAACGTCAGGTGCTAAGACGACTGAGGGACGACTGAGGGACGACTGAGGGACGACGGGGTTTTGTTTAGCATAGTCAGAAAATAATCTTTGTGGCAAACGAGGGTTTGTGACTGGTAAAGGTTTTGTTTTGGTAGGTGCATGTTACTAACCGCTAACATCAGGACACAAAAGCTTCAGAATTCACCAGTGAGGGATTTACTGACTGACTTTGTCGTAGAACAAAGCATGAAAATCTTACACAGACCTCGTGTCAGGTTTAGGACTCGTGACGCTGACTCGTCTCAGGCTTTAGGACTCATTCCTGCAGCTCTGTATTGTGTCCCTGCAGAGCGAAGGAGGACGTGGTGGTTCTGGGAGTTCATGACCTCCGGTTCTCATCGTCTCAAACCATCCCGGTGGACGAGGTCATTAAACTGCCTCAGGACGGCAGCTTTCCCCCGAAGTCTGACTTGTCGCTGCTCCGCCTCAGCGTTCCCGCCAGATTCAGTAGGAACACCTGGAGAAGAAACATTTTGCTCTTTATGTTCTCCACAGTGTCGTGTTCTGCGAGTGAATGTTGAACCTGCCTGTGGTCGTGTCTGCAGGCTCTGATGTGTCTCCAGTTTGTGTCCCTGACGAGGACGAGGACCTCGACGGCAGCTGGTCTTGTGTCACGACCGGCTGGGGAACCACGACTGCTTCAGGTATTCTGAGTCTACATGCAGAGCAGCAACCGTGGAACTCAGCCAGCTGGTTTTACATCAACTCCTTGTTTCCTGTGTAGCGGACGTTGACCCAGACCGGCTGCACCACGTCGGACTGACTCTGGTTAATCTGACGACCTGCATGACTCGGTGGGGGGGGGACCTCGTCACGGACTCCCACATCTGTTCACATCCTGCAGGCGCCACCTCCTGCATGGTATCTGTGCATGAAGCGGCTCAGTCTATTACTGCGCAGTATACGCAGACTGCGTATATTTTTGATATATTTGGGTGTTTACAGTGGAGGTATTGAAGCCTGGCTGAAAGACCCACCGCTCTGCATCTGTGGACGTATTGTAGATGTTTTTTCTTTTTTTATCTAGACTTTCCTTAAACGTGGTCATTGTGCATAAATGTTTGTTACAAATATGAAGCTACTGTGATGTCAACTAAACTACCAATAATAAAACTAGTCTAAGGGTATTTTTCAGATCATACGAATAATTTGTGCAAACTAATCAATCATCAATTGAAACATTCAAATCCCATCAGTCTTTTCACATCTAATCCCAACCTTTTGCTTTTGTATTGCACACGTTGCCTCTAGTGTGTCGAGTTCACCGGGTTTGACCAAATGTTCTGAATCCGTTTTGTTTCCGGTGTGAAGTCGTGAATCGTGTCTGACGTCGTCGTTTTCTGGCTTCCTGTGATTTTTTGTTTTCCAGGTTTTTCCAGATTTCATCGCATTACTGAGATCTTTGTTTTCCGCCTGCAGGGTGACTCTGGAGCTCCGCTGTTGTGTCGGAAACGCGGCGCCTACTTCCTGTTTGGCGTGGTCACGTGGGGCAACCAGCGGTGTGACGCAGACAAACCGGCCATCTTCTCCAGAATATCGGATTATAACGCGTGGATAACGGAGGCGACTGGAGACGAATGAATGTTTGTTTGACAATAAAAGTTTTAACTGGAAGCTGTTTGTCCTCGAAGCTCTTTCAAACTGCACTTCTGGAGCTTTCAACCGCATCACACGATCTTCATCAGTGAATGGAATAGTTTCTTCAAATGTCACGTGACCCGCGTATTGATCTCATCCCTGCTTCCGTTTGTCTGTCGTCGCGATTTTCATGAAACTTGAAGGACTTTCTTTGGTGAAAATGAGAAACACAAATCTTCTACACTGTTTGATATTATATATTTTTAATCAAGATTTAACTTCACATTCATGATTTCAAAATGTCTAAAATAGGAACCGTCCTGAAAAAGAATCTCCTTTTTAAAACTGAAGGATCACAATCTGCCAGTTGTCCTTTCAAACCTCATTTTGTAACATCTGGGAGCACCGGAACGCATCGTGAAGATCCAGTCCAGCAGTGAGCAGGGTTAGGGGGTCGACGCTCCGCCCACATGAGTTTGTTCTCCGCCTGCAGAAACGGCAAGTAACAACTGTACTGCTTCATTTTCAATATCAGTATATTAAGGTTGTACTAAAGTTTCATTCATAACCTTGACATTTAAATTTTAAATCGACACGATTGTGCTGATGTCTGAAGTATTTGTGAGACTTGGATGAAGCTTCACTAATATTCGTAGAGGATTGTATCGTGACCCAAACTTTTCCAGTAACTAAGTCAACATTTATTGTTTTTATCTAAACAAATGTTCTGCTTCAGTACAGATTTGTTGGCGTTTTGCCTCAAACTACATTTTCTTCATGCGTACCGACTGCACCAGAAATCTTTTATACAACAATTAAAATGTCTTGATGGTGACGTCGGCTACAGTGTGTGAATCATTCATGTCTGACTTTAAAAATAGCCGTGAACTAACATCTCCATCTAAATATTCGTCTGCTTTAATAATGACTCACTGGGACTTCTGATGCACTCGGGTAGGTCAGCAGGTTCGTACACCGGGTTACAGATGCTGCTGTTTGCAGGAGCGTCTTCGTCCTCCTGAGCCAGCGAGCAGAAGTTACACCAATAATATAAAACATTACACAGCAATGTGGGAAACTAGCATTAGTTGGCATGTTTGACTCTCACAAGTGTTACTAAAAATAATTACTATAATATGTTATACTCATCCAGTCAACATGTACAATGCGTTACCAATATTGGTACTATTATATTAACATTAACTCTAACGTGTTGTACAGCAGACCTTTCACTAAAGCGTTATACTGATGCAGCTCTGACCTTGAAGTAGTGGAACTGGAAGGGTTTGGTGTTGTAGGAGTGGAAGTGGTATCCAACGAAGAGGACCGCAACCGCCACCAGGACTACCAGCAGCACCACGCCGACGCCCACCCCGGCCTTATGAGTGGCGTGCATCTGCTGAGACGTGAGACACGTCAAACGTGGACACTTCGTATCAGTTGGTAAATAGTGTGTGGTGATGACATCACTTGCCTCTTGGTGAGGAGGCGGTGCTTTCAGTGGCCCCTGCAGAACGTGAATGACGCCGTTTGAAGCCTGGATGTCGGAGTCGGTGACAAAGCGATCGTTGATGTAACGGGACGACTGAGGAAATTTAAAAAGGTTAACGAAGGTTTTCTGTCTCTTCAGTTCACACTTCTGATTCTGAAATGTTGAATTTCTAGAAATCTGTCCAAGTGTTTGGTTGAAAAGTGAGTTTCTCCTCGGACTACGTTTGGTCTTTGTCCACGTCGGACGGACGTCTTATGTTTCAGGGACAACGAGCAGGACAATCAAACGTTTATCTATGAACTCAGAACAAGTTGAGAAAATATTTCATATTCAGGACGTTTTATAAACTTAATGTTGCCGTTTCCTGACTTTGAAGTGATTTTTATATGATAGTTCTAAGGGTTAAATCCCGTTTGACTGATGTTCATGTCTCACCAGCGCCGACGGGTTGAGCAGGTCGGCGACTCCGAGGACGCTCAGAGTCCCGACTCGAGTCCTGATGCGACTGCCGCTCTTCAGCTCGCTGAGAGGAAGAGCCCGTCCCTCAGACAGGTGGATGTCCACGTCCCGCTGAGACAGAGTCTGCAGGGACATGCAGGAGAGGACACGAAGGAGAGGAGACACACAGGAGAGGACATACAGGATAGGAGACATACAGAAGAGGACACGAAGGAGAGGAGACACGAAGGAGAGGACATACAGGTGAGGACATGGACGAGTCCTAAAATAATACTTATATAGTGTATTTGAGACTCACCTGGTTGTCCGGCAGGCCGCTGTTGTCGGGGACAAACAGCGTCTTCTGGACCGTCATGTTACTGAGACGCATCACAAACTGCTTCCCCGACTCCGACAACACGGAGCAGTTCAGGATTTGCTGCAAAGGAAAAATAAATTCATGTTTTTAGTCTGAGAAAAAAGTGAAAGATTTGAAGTGGCCACATTGAAGGTTTCACAGCAACGTCTGATGACAAAAGTCTCGTAATATCATCGAAACATTTTCTTTGTGTTTTGTGATCAATCGTGACTCGGCAGAAAACAAAGGTCAGGCTCACGCTGAGGAAGCGGGAGAAGGCCGGCGTGGATTCGAGGACCTGCAGCAGATTCCCCGTACAGGTGAAACCGTCTCCGACGTAGCCGAGTTTACACTCGCACGCCACCTCTGAAACACACCTCAGATTATTGACGTTCAATACGTCAGAATCGCAACAAACGATCCACCAAGCGCAATTTAGCTCATACATTTAATTGTGATTATGGCAGAATTTCATATTCACAAACATAATTTTACAAACAAAAACTTAAAACAATAATATTTGTACAAACATGTATGTCCTCTAATTATAATATTCTATTACATGTTTATTGTGTTTTTTATTGACATTTGATTCCACTGTTATTTCAGTTGTATGTTGTTCTAAAACTTTTAAGATTAATGTAATGGTAAATGTTTCATCTTAATTAATGTGTTAGAGGATGTGAAGTTCATTAAAATAGTTTACCTGTACAACAACTTTTACTGAATTCACTCTACACTACCGTCCCTTCTCACCCTTCATCCGGTAGCAGAAGGCGTCCCAGGTCTCAGCCTTGTTTTTACGTCTGCCGTAGTCCACGATGCCAATGTGTCCGAAGCCACAGCTGGGGTTGGAATACGTGGTGGGGTACGCCACGCGGGCCTTGTCCAACCAGCCGGCAGAACACATGTTCAACCCGCCCTAAAGAGACCAAGAGGACCAGCAGACAGCAGCTTTAACTTTAGCGACCAAGAGGACCAGCAGCTTTAACTTTAGAGACCAAGAGGACCAGCAGACAGCAGCTTTAACTTTAGCAACCAAGAGGACCAGCAGACAGCAGCTTTAACTTTAGAGACCAAGAGGACCAGCAGACAGCAGCTTTAACTTTATAATCTCAAAAACGATCTAATGTTTTTTTTCTCATATATTTACCACTCTAATCTCAGAGAATTTCAGATTTTTTTTCTCACAAATATGTAATATTTACCTACGATGGCCCTTGTAGATTTGATCCCAGACTTTTTAAAGAGAAACATGAATCTGTGTTATTATGAAGTGCTGTATCTGCGTTGTGTTCACTGACCTGCTGAGCGTAGGACAGCTGAGTGTAGGTAGCCAGGCTGCCTCCCTCAGCGGCACAGGTCTGTTGAGCTGCAGTGAAGTTCAACTTGTACTGACCTTCAACTGAGCGGACGTGAAACACACCGAGCTTCACATCTATACACACACACACACACACACACACACACACACACACACACACAC
>CALSCE010009430.1:36201-50200 GCA_943593645.1 Bovichtus variegatus | reverse complement strand
TTTCTTTGACCTTTCTTTGACCTTGTTTCTTTGACCTTTCTTTGACCATGTTTCTTTGACCTTTCTTTGACCTTGTTTCTTTGACCTTGTTTCTATGACCTTGTTTCTTTGACCTTTCTTTTACCTTGTTTCTTTGACCTTTCTTTGACCATGTTTCTTTGACCTTTCTTTTACCTTGTTTCTTTGACCTTGTTTCTTTGGCCTTTCTTTGACCTTTCTTTGACGTTGGTTGTTTCCCACCTTACAGGTTTTATACGAGGAATATTGCCTTTCATGTGACTTTGCATTTTTAACATTTTTCCTGTCACAAATTGTATAAGCTGAATGAAATAAGAGTTTCGGAAGATATCGATGCAGGAAGGACGAGCAACACAACAGATGTGAAGGAACTTGTTGGAGCTTTGAGGATAAAAGCTGCTCTGTTATGTATAATTCATGATTTAAGTTCAATTCGTGAAACTTGTCGTTTGCTGTGGAAATCTTCAAAGAAGCTTTCAGGAAAACGTCTGACTGACCTTTGAGGGGTCAGGGGGCATGACGCCCTCCACAGTGAACGGACTTCCTGGAACGGGGTTTCCGTCGTAGCTGATGTCCACTCTGTACTGTCCTTCCTCGGGGGGGATGTACTTCACTGTGTGCAGCTCGTTGGCTGTTCCCGACTCCAGCTTGCAGGGGATTGGTCGGCGTGACGCCGAGGTGATCTTGACGTCCAGTTTGCCCTGACCGCCAGCCTCACGAGTACTGACGGTGAACTCCTCGTCCTTCCCAACATCCACCTCTTTCATTCGCACATCAACACAGAAACACGTGTAGTTAGTGCTTTAAAAACCACCAAGTCGTGATTTTAAATGACATGAAGCTCTACGTCAGTGGTTCTCAACCTTTTTTTGGGCCGGTGCCCCACCCCCTCCATTATCCAGGTCCCTCACCGCCCCCCTATCAAATAAAATGTAGGCTAATTGTGGGGCGCTGTTCTTCTTTTTTTTTTTCAAGGAGCACTTTTTAAATAAAAACATCCAAGTTTTTTTCAATGAAAATTTCTTCCATGAAAATTAAGTATTTTTTTGACATCCAAGCTTTTTTCATGAAAATTAAGTTGTTTTTTTTACTTAAAGCTTTTTCTGTGAAAATTAAGGTTTTTTTCACATTAAAGCTTCTTTCAATGAAAACATTTTGTATTTTTTCACATTCAAGTTTTTTTCAGAAAATTATAATTTTTTTTCACATCCAAGCTTTTTTCAGGAAAATTAAGTTTTTTGATATTCAAGCTTTTTTTCAAGAAAATTATTATTTTTTTTACATTCAAGCTGTTTTCAAGAAAAGTAAGTATTTTTTTGAATAAAAAATGTTTCTATGAAAATTAAGTCTTTTTTCACATCCAAGCTTTTTTCATGAAAATTAAGTTTTGTTTTTTTTATTTAAAGCTTTTTCCGTGAAAATTAAATATTTTGACATCCAAGCTTTTTTCAATGAAAATTTCTTCCATGAAAATTAAGTATGTTTTTGAAGAAATTTTTTTCTTTGAAAATTAAGTATTTTTTTGAAGAAACTCTTTTCTTTGAAAATTAAGTATTTTTTCTCATCCAAGCTTTTTTCAAGAAAAGTTAGTATTTTTTTGAATAAAAATTATTTCTATGAAAATTAAGTCTTTTTTCACATTCAAGCTTTTTTCAATGAAAACATTTTGTATTTTTTCACATTCAAGCTTTTTTCAGGAAAATTAAGTTTTTTTGACATCCAAGAAAATTCAAGTATTTTTTGAAATAAATTTTTTTTCCATGAAAATTAAGAATTTTTTCTCTTTGAGAAAGACTGCTAAAAAACAAACGCCCCCCAAAACCCATAAACGCCCCTCTTTCAAAAATATTGCTTTCAGCGCCTTCTCTGAACGTCCCCTGGGGGGCGCTACCGCCCCCGTTGAGAACGCCTGCTCTACGTAATAGGGATCTGGGGCATAAAATCTGGGGCATCCAGGTAACTTTGGCACAATGTTCAGGCCTTTGTTGTATCTCTTCTCTGTCACATTTCTATTGGCGCTATCAGATAAAGGACAACATACTACATTCAGTGCTGAATATGTAGCTAATAACACAAAATAACACATGTAACTCACAGTGAAATGCTGAAGTTGTGACCTTGACTTGAACACAGGATGTGAACTGAACCTGAACTTCCTGTATGATAAATGTTTTCTCCTGGCTCAGTGCAGACGTACTCACTGTTGTTCAAACCCTGAACTTTGACCTTGTTGAGGTCCAGCGGGGGGGCCACGCTGATGTTAAAGGGACTTTTCGGGATGGGGTCTCCTCCGTGACACACAGTGACGGACATGTTCCCCTGAACGAAACACAAACTGCAGTTAGAGCCAGTATCACTCAGTTACCAGTGCACCAAATGTCTTGTTTTTACAGTTTTTATTTTTGTTTTTTGAATTAGATTTTGAATATCAGGATGATTATATTTGTGGTGCTATAACTTAGAATGTTTAACGCTACATAATTAGTGCAGTTACAGATACTTTTATATATCTATTATCTGATTTAAATCACGTACTGTTGAGGTGACTTTAAGAACGTGAAATACTTTCTTTTTATTTAATTTGTTTTTTGATATTGTAGATTGTCAAGAATGTATTTTATGTGGACCCCACATAAAGTCATGACCCTAAAAACCAACCTCAAACAAAAGCCTCAATTTGAATAAAGTGATTCATCAAAAAGAAACAACTTTTTTTATTAAATTAACCTAATTGATTTCAAACTCATCTTTATCGGACACTGTGCACAAATAAACGCCAT
Organism: Bovichtus variegatus; assembly: GCA_943593645.1. NCBI lineage: Eukaryota > Metazoa > Chordata > Actinopteri > Perciformes > Bovichtidae > Bovichtus > Bovichtus variegatus. The sequence goes on along the minus strand of CALSCE010009430.1, from coordinate 47,402 downwards.
CAATACACACGCAAAAAGAAAATATGTGCAGCATTCGAATGTTTATTTGGAATTTGAACGTCAATGTTACGAATGAAGCCTCGAACTAATCATTACACCCACGATTAGTGCCGAATAAACACGTATGCCGACGATACAGTTGATCATATAATCGATGTTGATTCAGAATTAGAATTTCACATTTTTAAAAGAAGATTCGAACTGTTTGGTACAGCTCTGATGATTGCAGAATAAACCTGTATGCCGACGATACAGTTCTTTATATAATCAAAGTTCATTGAATGTTTATTTAGAATTCGAATGTCAATGTTATGAATGAAGCTTCGAAGCTTCGAACTCTTGCAGCTCTACTCAGCTCACACATTATAAATCATGTAGATCAGTCACCTGTTGGACGGCGGTGTAGCGGACGGTGTAAGAGTAGTCGTGGTTGTCGATGATCTCAAAGTCTCTCACAGCTTCACCTTTAGCCGCTCCGGTGAAATGAACCTCAGGTTTGGCTTTACCGGCTCCCTTTGTGTAGATGGTGAAGTGAGTCGGTTTCCCCACTTCAACTCCTGCAGAGAGAAATAAATACAAATAATCTGCAGGGTTTTATATGGCTATAATGACGCTTATACTTAAGCAAAGTATCTAAATACTTCCTCAACCGCTGGCGATAATTAGGTTATTAAGAAGCACAAATTACATTTATTTCCAGAGCGCAAGCCAATACATTCACGCACAAGAATAAACACATTTGAGAGCACAAATTAAGTCATTCAGGAAAACCAATTACTACATTTCTGTGGTCTTTCACAGCAAGAATGTAGTAATGTGAAATGTCATGTGAAAATGAAGTGATTCCAGTGCACACATTGATATGACTAAACACCTTTTACTGTGTGTTTTGAGATCAGAGTAGGGGTCTCAGGATACACCGGCATTGACCTCAAAATAAGAAATATTGATATCATGTAAATAATACACATAATATTAATATTGTGAATTGTTTTGGCCATGATCATAGTGCAGTGACTGTCTGACAGTCACTGAACGATTTGTGCAGGAACATTATCAGTGACATGTTCACCTGTCTTGTTGAGTCCGGGTCCTTCGGCTCGGACTTTAGCTGCATCATGGGAAGGATCCACTTTTATTCTGAAGGGGCTGATGGGAATTTCCTGTTGTGACATTAATGGTTTGTTATAAGTTGTTTTAATAAGAAAGCAGAAGAAGTTTCCTTCCTGTCTCTGCTCTCACCTGATCTGCGAACAGCACCATGATGGTGTACTGGCCGGCGCCCGGAGGCGTGTACTTCACCGTGAACGTGTCGTTGTCGTTTTTGATGATGTCAAAGTCGATGTCGGCTTCCGCAGGACCGACCACACCCGGAGCACACTTGATCCCAATGCTGACATCCCCTACAGGTAACAACGTGATAATAAACCTTATTCATATCACAATTTAGCAGCTTACGGAGTGATTTGAAAAGCAAATATCATCCATAAGGCAACATAAATCAAGAAGCAATTGACCTTCTTCTTTGCTTGAACTAGGGCGTCATTTTGTGATCTGACTTCTCTTTTTGAGTGGAAGAGTTACTTTGCTTTAACATCCTTCACTTTTGTAAGGAAAAACTTAATGTATTCATTTTATAGGTGGAAAGAAAAGTAATTGTTTAGGCCCCAATATGTGAGCAGTTTATCCAAATCCAAATTTATCCTAAATTCACATTTGGAAATTTGCGCCTGTGAGAAAACCACATGTGTACAGTGTTCTTGTAATTACCCTGACTGCCAGAAGAGGTACGAAGGTCTGCACTGCAGTTTCAAACATGGGTTTTTAATAAATTATAATAATTCATTAAATCAAGAACCACCGATTGAGCAAAAGCTAGCTAGCTAGTGCCGGATGAACTTACATTTCAATTTCGGCAAAGCTAAAGCCATCAACACTAAAAGACACTGCAAAGTTATTCAAAATGTCATCATATGTGATTTCAGGCCATTTTGTTTGTTACTCATGTTGATGGTTCTGTAAAACCACCATCACTGCCGTGTAGCTGCTGAATGTTTACACCTGCAACTAGCGGTAAAGAACGAATACAGTTGAACCGGAAGTAAAAATAATGTTCGGGGCAGCAAAGGGTGAATATAATATAAGAGTAAACAGGTTTGCTGTTGGAGCAGAAGGGCGTCCCACCCTGTCCGGCCTCGCTGCAGTCCACCGTGAAGTACGTCGGCTCGCTGGCCTTCAGCCCCGTCTTCTCCACGCCCGGCCCGTAAACCTTCACGTTCTCCGGATGGCTTCCTTCTCCTACCGTCACCTGGATGGCAACATACAAAGTGTATTAATAGATTTATTAACAATCTTTATTACTACCTAGTTCCACTAGTACTGAACTATATTTCATGTTGTTGATCTACTGTGAATGTCCCTTTATTCATTCTCTGTTTTAAAGTTTTTAATGTCCCAGATTCTTGCGTTTGTCTTTTTATGTGTTTTTCACATATTTGTTTTATTTCTACATGCTTTAATAAGAAACGTGAGTCTGTGGAGTACCTCAGGGTACTATCCTTGGTCAACTACAATTCTGTACCTACTGGAAAACTTTCTGTACACTTGGCCAAATCTCTGTGAAATTGAATCCTTTAAACAAAAAACAAAAATCACAGTTTTCAGCTGAACTTTGTTTGACATATTGGTCACTAATGTTTTTTTTTTTTCTGGACTTCAAAAATATTTGTTTCATTTTGTTTCATACAAATTTAGACCGAAAGCTGTGAGTTAGTCTGCCTCAGTGGTCGATCCTGCTGTGAACTCCAGCTGCAAAGACCTTTAACGATTATTCAGTCTGTAAAATGTCAGAAAATATTGAAAAGTCCAAAGTTTGTCTTTAAATGTTTTGTCACTTTAATATAAAACAGCTTTGAAAGACATTTCTGCTCGTAAAACAAAATCTCGTGCTAACCACAGAGATCTGCTCAGAAGTTTATACTTCAACGAGGCTTCAAAAATTTAACGCCTGAGAGCAAAACGACCAATTAGACTCAGAGAGTCCTGACCGACCAATCAATGATCAGAATAGTTGGCGATTACTTTTCCGTCGATGGAGATCTATTTTAATGAGCTCAGTGTACCCTGAAGGGGCTGTCAGGCACGTTGACTTCACCCCAGGTGATGATGATGGTGTGTTTGATGGGTTTGGTGGGAATGTAAACGCAGAAGAAGGTGTTGTCTCCTTTATCTGAGATCTGTATGTCGATGGGTGAACCCTCCGCATCCTGAAAGCACAAACACAGACTTCATTCATCTCTAATCCTCATATCACGGTTACAGAAAAGGGTTATTGTTGAAGGGGTCACCTGAGCATAGAGCTTCAGCTCTCCTCTGCCGGCTCCGTCGGTGTCGATGGTGAAGTCTGCAGGTTTGTTTATGATGCAGCCGAGCGGCTCCAGACCCGGACCGTAGCACTTCACCTGCGGAGAATATTCAACACTCAACACGTGTCTGACAGAAGACAACATCTGTGAAGCAGAAGGTCGGAGAGGTTGTGGTCTAACGTTTTCTGGGAAGACGTCGTTGGCAGCGGGGAGGATGTGAGCCATGAAGGGACTGTCCTTAATGTCCTCGTCGTCACAGATGACGTGCACGGCGTAGTCGCCCGGCTCAGTCGGCCAGTATCGAACGTCACATGACCCGTCACCTTTATCATCGCACTCGATTTTCGCCTGAGACGGACCCTCGATGGAGAAACCTGCAAACAGCCAGCGATGCACTCCGGATTAAACACTCTTTTTAAATACATATGAATATTTAGCATGGGACAAAAAATATCAAGTTTGTCAAAATCAAAAATCACATTCTCTGAGATTATAAAGTCATAAAATTACAAAAAAAAAACATGACTATTATCTGAGATTCTGAAGTCATAATTAACGGGAAAAAACTCCACACAACTATTCCCAAGTTTTTTCTCGTATGATTTTGTAATCTCAGAGAATATTCAAGTTTTTTCTCGTACATTTGTGAGAAAAAAACTAAAATGGCACTAAAACGCTGTCATAGGAGGTCGTTAAAGTAGCAGGAAGTCTAAGCTTCTGTGGAATGTCAAACCAGCAGTCGCCATCTTTAAGCCCCTCCCCCGGCCGCCTGTCAATCATTCTGAGTGTTTCTGATTCGTCCTTTGTGTCGCTGTGACGTACCGAGTGTCCCCACCTCCGTGCCGATGGCCTCCACCACAAAGTCGGCACTCTTCCCCACCATCCCCGTCTCCAGACCTGGACCCCAGGCCCGCACCTTCTGAGGCCCTGCCTCCTCACTCACCTGGACCTCGAACGGACTGAAAACACACACACACACACACATATTATAATCCCAAAAACATAAAGATTTTACTGAAAAAACAGCAAAAACATGTCTCATCACACTACATGTAAAAGCACTGGAGTACCTCAAGGTTCAACCCTGGGTCCTCTAGAAGTGTGTAGTTACATGAAACTGCTTTTGTGTTTGTGTTAACTGTGCGTCTGACAGTAAGATGAGCTGACTGTCTCACCTGCGTGGGATGGCGTGTCCTCCCCAGGTGATCGCTACGATGTATTTTCCCGTCACGATGGGGTAATAATTACACTCAAACATCCCGTGTTCCATCTCAACAACCTTCACCGGCTCCTCCAGACCCTCTGGATTCACAACGAAAACATCAGTGCTGCTCATGCTGTGCAGTGAAGCTGCATTTCAAACTGAATGACACGTCTTTCATGGCGTCTTACTTGGTCCCTTCACGGTGACTTTGAGTTCTCCGCTGCCGGCTCCTTTCGTGTGAACTTTAAAATCGGCGACTTCTTTGACCCTGAGGCCCTTCGGCTGCAGACCTCGGCCCGACGCTCGGCAGGTGTTCGGGTTACAGGCTGTAACCAGAAGGAGACGAGGGATGCTGTTACACTGGAGATGAAGCGAAAATAAAACTTTGTTCTTTTTATTCGTATTTCATTAATTTTGTCTTGTTTTGTCTCCTGTTATTATATCGTCTTATGAATATCCTGCTTTGTACTTTGTAAACTCTGTTTTTAAAGGTGCTATATAAATAAAGTTATTATTCTTATTATCATTATTAAAGAACCATCTTTCCATTCTAGCTACTGCAGCTCACAAACTTTCCATCTGAGAAAAGATTGTTTTATCAAAATCTATGAAAAAATGTCACTGATGTAGTTTAACAATTCGTTGAGAGCTGAATTAAATGGAAGAATATATTGTATTGTATATAAGAATGCAAATCACTCAAAATGAATTTCTCTTTAAAGTAAAGATAATTCTCATAAATTATAATTATATTGTTATTTTAAACAAGGCTGTGGTATTATTGTGTTGTATAGAAAGTAGAATTATATTTATTTATAATAAATTATTTAATATTTGACTAATTATCTTTTTATTATTTAGACTTTTTATCGCCATGTTATTTGAGTTTTGTTGTGGTCTCAGAATAAACCTAAAGCTAATGTTGAACCTTTAACATGTCATTCTGACCCTGAAGGTAAAAGTAAAGTGACGTGAAGTGTAAAGCTCAACATAGTCAAACACGCAGTGAATCTGTGTTAGTCAGCTGGAGGTTCTGAGAGGAGAAAGCAGCAGATGAAGCAGAAACAAAGAAACGCTGACGGAGACTAAATGTATCTCGAGCTCCTTGTTTCCTGATCTGGAGACAAACTGGCCTCGAACGACTTTGACACCTGAATGAAGCTGAAAATGTTAAAGTTAAAGAGCATCAGACGTCCGTCGATGTAACTCCTGTCTTTCTGTTCCACAACATTTAAAAAGACTTTCCAGTTTTATTTCTGCTGTGACCTCGTCATCACTCCTCCTTCATCACGAGTCACACGACTTCATATCACATGAGAATCTCGTGTTGTTTTTACCAGAATAAAATAAAACAGGTTTGCGTGTTATGAAGTGAAGAATCCGTGTGAAACTATAGAACAAGGTTTTCATTCACAGTTTCTTAAATATAAGCAGAACAGAATGCAACAATGAAAAGTGTGAGAAAGGAAGAGGAAGGAGATTAATAATAAGGATGATGAGGATGATGAAGGCCAGTGTGTGTAAAAACATCAATGTGCACCCGTTGTACTGTTTCATTCTCTATTATATGTATTTATTATATGAAATGTTAGTGATGTAGTTTCTCTAATTACAGTTCATTAAACAGAACGAGACAAAATATTTATGTTTTGCTCATTTTCTGCAAAGAAAAACTGGTTTCAAGAATAAAATTGAAGAATAAATAAAAACTCTGTCGTGTTTGTAAAGATCCCTCCAGATGTTGGCAGGAAGTGACCTCACACACACACACACACACACACACACACACACACACACAGATTTAACTTGCAGAGGTAAACTAAGGAAACGGGATATAAAGTTGGCCTCCAGCAAGGACTCCACACATTCACAGTTTCTGTAGAAGAAGAAGCTGCTGAGGTTGAAGCTGCACATGCTGAGAAGCCAGGAGACCCTCTCCAGAGTCAGAGCAGAGTTGAGGTGGAAGGAAACCAGGCTAGCGCAGGCAGGCTCCAGTCACACCCCCGCCCCCATCCTGTACTAACTTGGTCGCCTGTGTTTGGGCGGCGTTGGCGGGGGGGCTCTCCGCGTCTTGTCTGAGGGTGGGGTGCGCGCGGAGTGAGGTACAATCTGCACCGGAGACCCGGGAGGCGGGGCGCTCTGTGAAACTGCAGGAGGGAACAACAGTGATGATACATTTGTACACAGGCAGAGACGGGACAGAGACTCCGGACCTCCAAAATCTCTAGACCAGTCGATGGTCGGAGCTGCAGGCGGAGACAGGATCAGGTTCAAGTCTGCAACACTGAAGTCAAGGCAACTGAAGAGTCAACAATGCAAGTCCAAAGCCAAAGATACACAAGTCTCAAGAGTCAGGTCCAAACTGAAACAAGTCCAGGGTCAAGTGAAAAGTTGAGAAAGTAAAGTCTCAAATCAAGGTTGTGAAGTCAAGCTCCAAGATTTACAAGTTCTAAGTCACGTCCGGACAAACAACTTCTGGCTTAATTCCCAAATCAAGACCGTAAGTCCAAAGTCATAATGCTTTAATAAAGACTGGCAGGTCCAGTCCTGCAGACAGTAAGATCCAAGTTCGGTTATGAGTCAAATCTAGTCCAAAGTCAAAGATACACAAGTTTCAAGACAGGTCCAAACAGAAACAAGTCCAGGGTCAAGTCAAACTGTCTGAATCCCCAATCAAGTTCCAAGTCACATCATAAGTAAAGTCCTCACAGGCAATTCCAAAGTCTGAAGTCCAGTCAGAAAAAATCCCAAACAGGCAAAGTCCATCCATCCATTCACAAGGTCAAGTCAAAGATGGAAAAGTCCCAAGTCGAGTCGAGACATACAGGTTCAGGGTCCAGTCCCAGGCAAGTCCCAAATCTAGGTATCAAGTTCCAAGTCACATCATAAGTAAAGTTTGAAGTCACAGTGAAGTCAAAAAGTCTCAAGTCCTAAAGCAGGTCCAGGTAAAGGCAGACAGGCGATCAATGTATCCGTGTGTGTGTAGTCTAAAGAATCCCGCAATTCACTGAGTTAAATGTAAAATATGCCGGCTGTACACGCTGTTTCCCCCCCGAGGTCTCTCTTCAGAGCCAGACCATTAAATTAGCTAAATAAAATGACAAAAATCACCTTAAAAAAACAAGACAATATATTTGTCCAACCCCAACAGCTAAATCTCAAATCAAAACCAGACCAGATCCCACACCAAAGACAGGAAAGCCTGAAGTCAAGTTTATCCAAACATCCGATACTTCCTGCCTCCGTCTGTCCAACAGTTTAACTCCCATTGAGTCCGCAAAACGACGGCACAGCTTCTGCCAATAAAACCCAGCAAGCAGCGACTGTCCCATCACACCAGGAACCAGACTGAACTGCACATTCATTCAACTGTTAGGGAACCAAACAGTCTGGACATCAGACTTCAAGGTGACGCCAGGTCAGGTGGTGGTTACATGGACATTCATTCATAACAACATGATGGCTCAGACACCATCGCTCGAGTGAAACCTACCCTCTGAGATGTGGACGGTGAAAGGGCTTCTGGGAATCTGCTGCCCAGCAAAGGTCACATAGACGGTGTGAGCTCCCTCCAGGACGGGAACATAGGTGCAGCGGAAAATACTGTCGCCTTTGTTCTCCAACACAATCTCCACTGTGTCTCTGCGGCCGTTTGAATCCACAATGATGACGCCTACGTCTCCAGCACCTGCCCCTGGAGGACGGACAGACGCACAGAAAGACTTTCAAACACTGAGAAAACACTGGGACGCTCAAAGAAACTATTTCAGACGGAACCTGTTGGAACCTGGAAGTCAAAATGCTTTTACATTCCTGGGAAAATATCACTGATTAGTAGAAGATGCTGGAGAAACCAAAGAAAGGTTTGTAGGACGGCGTCTTAGGGTCATTGTAGGGTCAAGAAAAAGTTTAAATGACGGAGCTTATATTATATTACGAGAAAAACACTTGAATATGAGGAGATTAAAGTGGCACATTTATGCGAAAAACATCACAAATGTATAAGAATTCAGACTACCTGCAGTGTAAATGTCAAAGTAAGTGGGTTTGTTGCCGACGTTTCCCGTCTGCTGCAGTCCCGGCCCGCGGGCCTGAACTCTGCTCGGGTCACCCATCGCCTTCGAGACGTTCACCATGAAGGGACTTCTGTCGATGTCCTGCCCAGCAAACAGCACCTTCACCTGGGGGAGCAGCGACACGCAGGCCTGTCACGGTTCATTACGTTTGAGGAGGAAGTTCCTGTTCGGTTCGTGCAGTTAAAAGGAAGTTCGTAAGAAAGAAGAAGAAGCAGCTGATTGAGCTGCAGTGAAAAGCTAAAGGTCAAAGGAACAAACCGCGGCAGCTTATCCAGACCAGAAGTTGTGCATTTGGACTCTTCGATGGCTTCGTGGAGATTGTAGATTAAAAGGTTCAAGATTCTTTATTAAAATTTCCATCTGTCATTAGAAAAGCATCAAATACCAACGAAAAGGCTTCAGTTTAAACAGCCAAGCGAGTGAAAGTTGTCACATGTAAAATTGGAGTTTTGAAGGAAGATTTAAGAGATGAGAAGCCTCAGAAACTAAACCAGGAAATTAAAGTTTATTTTTTGCAATTCGTCTTTGTGATTCCATTAAATCTGAAGAGCTGATTGGACAGATTGGACTGATACCACAAGACCAAAGTTCCATGTTTAAGTCACGTGATGACACCTCAGTCAGATCCGAGCCAGGAAAATGTCGTTTTTTTATGCTTTTTTCCAAGAAACTTGTGAGCTCATCACAGCAGGTAATGTGGGGCTCAGATCTACAGATCGATCAATTAAATCAACTCATCAATTAGTCGTCAAAATGGTGTTAGTGGACGAAGAATTTCTTCCTTTCTCCATTCGCTGAAGAACATGGGATGTAGTTGAAAGCGCTGACAGCTGTATGATCGTCTTACTTTATGGAGCCCCTCCACTTTGGGCAGGTAGACCACCGAGTAGCTCCTGTTCTTGTCGTTGTTGGGGACGACTCGGGCCTGGCGGACACACAAATACAACACCGTTCAGCGGATTTCACTGTGTTGGCTTTGAGTGAATATAGAATATATAATAATATATATATAGAATAAGTGTGTAGTCCCACCTCCTCCGTGTGTCCCTCTGGATCCTCCACATAAACCAGCACCTCCCCCAGGCCGGCCTCCACCGTCTCCACCAGGAACTCTGCAGGTTTCAGGACGACGTTACCTCGAGGCTCCAGGCCTAAGGGGCACGACAGGAAGTTCAATAAAACATCTAGTTCTCAGGTTCCAGCGGACGAAGCAATAAGTAATGAAATCAATAATTCAAAGTTATTTAAAGTCATTCAGAGACATTTCTGTTTCAGTGACCGTAAAACAGTTTGAAACGGATAACCTGCCGAATGTTTCCGCTCTGTTCATCTGCAGGTGGACAAATTATTTCCCATTATGTCCCAAAACAATCCCAAAACAATCCCAAAGTTCCTGTTGGCATCGTTAGAGCTTTGGTCAGATCTTTTATTTTGAAAACCCCTTCTCACAGAGAAGCTGTGTTTGTACTTGAAGCTAATAAAAGCCGATTTAAAGTGATCAGATTTTGAATGGACTTTGGTGCGTGCAGTTCCCTCACCTGGCCCGTAGGCTTTCGCCCTCTTCGGGTGCAGCGTCTTCGCCCTCAGCGGGGCGCCGGGCTTCAGTTTGGATTTGGGGAACTGAGACAGGTAGGTCATCACCGAGTGCTCATCCACGTTAGGATCCACGATCTCCTCCGGAGCGATGACCTGAGGAAGAACAACGAGCGGATTAACTTGTGATGGTCACGTTTCGAGACTTCTTTAAAGGTGAACACATGTTTAACTTAAGAAAGGATTCTGCGGTTCAGTAGTTTTTAAACCCTCCGCTCAAGTAAAAGCATCTGTGTACAAATGTTCCTTTTTAAATAAAAGTGTTGAAAAAGACATATAAATCTTATTTACAAAGGATAAAATAAAGTAGAAACAAAACTGAAACTAGTGACTTTTCATCGTTCTTCTTTGGCACCAAAAACAATTACTTCAGTGTTATTTGTGTTGAACTAAAGGATTTTCTATGAGTTTATTTTTCTGAAAATTGTTAAGTAAATCTGTGCATAATTAAGACATTTTTGTGTTTTTTTATTCGAGTTACTCTGAGCATGTAGATCAGAAAAAGAAGAGGACCGAGAGCGGAGCCCTGAGGAACTCCTCGTGTTTGTAGTTTTTCCCTAACTAGGGTTCGGGAAAAGGGAAACGTTTTTTTAAGACAACAAAAGGAAAAAATATATTTTATTCATTTGGTTTTCACTACACAGTCTCAGAAAAATAAGAATAGAAATAGAGATAAATGTGATAAATGTGATAAAGGTGATAAAGGTGCTACAGATACTACAGGTGATAAAGGTGATAAAGGTGGTAAAGGTGATAAAGGTGTTACAGGTGTTACAGGTGTTACAGGTGATAAAGGTGCTACAGGTCCTACAGGTGCTACAGATACTACAGGTGATAAAGGTGATAAAGGTGCTACAGGTGTTACAGGTGCTACAGGTGATAAAGGTGATAAAGGTGATAAAGGTGTTACAGGTGTTACAGGTGCTACAGGTGATAAAGGTGCTACAGGTGATAAAGGTGCTA
>CALSCE010009423.1:0-10453 GCA_943593645.1 Bovichtus variegatus | reverse complement strand
GTAGCGCGGCATCAGTATAAACACACACACACACACACGCACACACACACACAGACACACACAAAGACAGAATCGTGTTTCCATCACTTCAGAGGACATTACTTAACCTAACCCTAAACTTAAACCGAGTCTGCACCCTAAAATGTAAGTAAGTAAATACAATAAAAGACCCCTGCAAAATCACAAAATTCACTAAGTTATTACTTAACAAAATTATTTTAAATTGGTTCACATACCTGACAATTATGAGCACACTTGCCTGAAAAGTGTAGGGAGTCTATACGTGCTTCTGCAGTATGCAATTTCAATGTACACAGTATTTTTTCATACATATAATCAGACTGACACCGGTGTTGTCTTTGTTGATGCTTTATTTGAATATTTTGTAATGAACAAGAAAGAAGAAGAAGAAAAGGTGGATTATCAATTTTCATTTTTCACAGAAACATTTTGGATTATATTTGAGGATTAACATATGCAAATATGTTTTGCAAACAAAGATAGACAAGTCTAAAAAGAGTCTAAAAGATGCTATTAACTAAATGCAAGATTATCATAAAACCCTTATTCTCTCATCCCCCCATCTCATGTCAATATCTGACCTCAACCTGACCACTTCTTCCTCATGTCTCCAAGAAGGACCCCATTTCTGGTGTGGAAGACCTTGGCCAAAGAGGCACTCATGGGGGAGGGTTTGTATTCTTGACATTGCTGACCACCAAGACTTGGTGCGCACTCTACTATGTAGGAGAAGAACAAGGTACCATGATTTAACATGCAAGAATCTACCACGGTCCCTCTGCGCAGATCATATGAGCACTCACCTAGCAGATCACTATCCCAGAAATAATCCTCATCATAAACACTGAACTTCAGTTTGTTTTTCATGTTAATGACGATGGGTCCAAATTCAAATGTCTCACCCCATCTAGGATTGTCATTGTTACTTATGATGACAGTGCGCTTATTCTGATCCCCGTAACTCACCTCCACTGAGCCATCTGTCTTAGTCCAAATATCACCATACAGCCCTTCTGCATAGAGGTTATAGACCTTTAATGTTGCAAGACCTCTCCCAGCAGGACAGCAGTTTTGCTGGATATTCTGATTACTGTTGCAAGTACAAGCACAAGGATCTCTTGGGCTGGATCTGCGCCCAATCGTACAGGTTTCTGAGCATTTTCTCAACACTGCATTGTCCTTGATGCGCTTCTCCACCTCTTGCTTCAGTATGGCCCTGGCAGGATGATTACTTGGCAGTAGGGTGTGCAGGGGCTTTAGGCTGTATCGGACCACATCAGGGGTGCTTTTCAGTGAGTTGAGCCAGCTGTCATAGACAGAGGGGTTTGATTGGCTGTCAAAGAGAATATCAGCGCTTTTGATGTTTCCACCAATGACATCTGCGTAACGCTCATTAAACTTGCCACTGAAACTGAGGCTAGAGCCTAACTTCTTCTTCTTTTCCTGACAGTAATTGTACATGGCTTTAATGCTGGCAGTACTTGCAAAGCTAGCAGAAGCCTCGACTGACAAACAGTCTTTGACTTCTGTTGCCTTCAGTCCATTCATGGATGCCTCGCAGGACCTGATGGCAGTGATTGCTTTTATTTCCCCTCCGAGGGACACCTGTGTGATGTAATGTGTACCATATGTGTCGATAAGACTGCTATATGACGCTTTGGAGTTCACGGCCGATTCAAAGTCATGACTCAGACGAGGTTTTGTCACCAGTCTGTAACTGTGAAGCACAGGAAGTATATCAATTAGTTACAGTCTATCGCAGTCCCATTTTATTGACATCACTGTTCATGTCGTATGTTTTAAGAAACATTGCTTTCATTATGCCAACTTTCCAGAACACTATACACCAATGTATTTGTCAGTGAAGTGACTGACCAAATAAATTCAGAGTTAATGACAAGAAGACAAATATCTGTCCACATACTCACCCATAGAAGCTACAGTAGACAGAATGGCGAAAGAAGGTGTAGCGGTCTTGTTTCGACTTTTGGATGGCAAAGGTTGATTCTTTGGCATGGGAACCTCCAAAGCCAACACCAAGGGTGACAGTAGGGTCTACAGGGATCGCAAGGTCAATTTTCCAATTATTGGTCACAGCTGAGGTGGAGTCATTGACAAGAGTTTCGACAGAATCGTAGAGTAAACTGGAGACCATTAAATTGCACTTGGGGAGGGTTCTCCAGTCCACCACAGCAGCAGGGACCTTCTGCTTCTCTCTATTCATGTAGCTGTTGCTGAATAGCCTGCAAGAGCCATTGCCAAGGTTCCATGTTTCAGTGTCGATGACATAGGCACTTTTCCGCTCCATTGTGACAATATCGAAGCCTTCTCCACCCAGATTGTAACCCGGGACAAAGGGAGCCTTTTCACACTGCTGCTGTGTCCCAATGAAGCTTACACTGGCCAGCACTGACAGAGGACTCCATGCCCAGCACAGGACCATGACATGCCACAGCCTTGGCATCTGTATGGAAGAAATAAAAAGGAACAAAAGATAAAGGCGTGGACAATGAAGCAATGCATATTTTTAAGAATTTGAAAGAAAGGAAGAATTTGATGTGTAAAATAACTCGTACTCAAGGGGGTCTTACCGTGACTGCTGACAGCAAGCTCTGTTCAGTAGCTTACAATATCTGACCTATCTTATAGTATTAATGTAGAGGCGGAGTCTTGATTGCCTTCGTGATTCTGACACATTTTATATTTGTGTGTGTGTGTGTGTGTGTGTGTTTGTGTGTGTGTATGTGTGTGTGTGCGTATGTGTGTGTGTGTGTGTGTTTGTTTGTGCGTGTGCGTGTGTGTGTGTGTGTGTGTGTGTGTGTGTGTGTGTGTGTGTGTGTGTGCCCCTCCATATTTTCTCCAACTCCTTCCGGTGGATTCCGAGTTGCAGCCAGATGAGGTCTATTTGGACCTCAGAAGATGAATCCTAATGTCTTTGGTGCTCCACTGACTTTTCATTTAGTGTCATTGACATTTTTTAGTAAGGAGTGAAATGTCTTGACAATTATTAGATGGATTCAAATTCAAAGGTGGTGCAGATATTTATATTCCCCTGAGATAATGTGTAATAACTTTGGTGATCTTAATTTGTAGGTGTATGATACATTTCGTGTGACATATGGAGTTACTTTCTGGAGATTGATAACCATAACCAGATGCATAGTTCTTTTTAGATTATGCTGGTACAGTAGTCACGCTACTTTCAGTGTTGGAATATGTCAATCTAAGTGCAAAAGTGTAGCTCTTGTTGACAGTAATAAAAAGATAGACTGTCGTCAAGTCTATTCACACCTGGTTAACACATCATCTCTGGTTTACCTCATCTTCCTCAATTCATTATTCCTTCTCTTTTCATTATGTGGTGGCTCTTCCTCAACAACTTCTTCTGTCCTACTAAATGCTTCCTCCAAGTATTTAAATGTACTCGCTATGATGCGATTTTGCCAGTAAAGTAGGAAATTGATTAACTTGCTATTGGATCTTCCTGGTCACTTTTCTTCTTTCTTCTCATTTCTAAACATAATTGGCTATAGCACTGAGTATTTATGTGTATCATTATACTAGTGTTGTTCTATATTTGTACTTACTGTCATTTTAATGCATTTTCAGGAAATTTGTTTTCTAAAAAAAGAAAATACTTGTTGCATCAACTGTCATTTAGTAAAAAGAAAATCAAATGATCATTTTTATAGGCACCATAAATAATAATAATAATAATAATAGTAATAATAATAATAATAATAACAATAATAATAATAATAATATATAAAATGTATTTAGTGCTTTTCTAGGTACTCAAAGACACTTTACAATAAAGAGGCATTCCAGAAGGAGTGTGCAGCAACTGAGAAGGCCTTGTCACTCCAGGTCCGGAGTTTGGTCCTGGTGGTCTTTCGGGTGTTTGCATCTCCAGGCCTGAGGCAACGGGTAGGGATGGGGCGGGTGAGGAGGTCGGAGAGGTAGTGAGGGGCCAGGTTGTTTAAGGCTTTGTAGGTGGTGAGTAGTATTTTGAAGTCAATCCTGTGTTTAACCGGGAGCCAGGGGAGGTTGTGAAACTTGTGACGTTGGAGCCATTGATGGTGAGTGAGAAGGACTGGGTGGAGTGGGTGAGGGAATTTGGACAAATTTCAGATTTTTATTGCAGTTGAGTTGGTGAAAGTTGTGTTGCATCCATGTTTTAAAATCATGAAGATAGGCAGTGAGGCTCGAGGAGAGGTAAAGTTGAGTGTCGTCGGCATAGCAGTGGAAATGGATGCGATGTTGCCGTAGAATGTGTCAGATGTACAGGATGAATATAAATCAGCTAAATGTAGTGTAATGATGAAGAGGAGGGGACTGAGCGAGTGACTGTCATGATGAAGGATTTGCAGTTGTTTATGGAGATGTCTTATGTCTGTCAGAGAGATATGAGGTGAAGCAGGAGAGGAAGGTGCCAGTTATTCCAATGGTGTGTTGAAGACGTGAGAGGAGGACGAAATGGTCGATGGTATCTCGCTGAGGTCGAGGAGGATGAGGACGGTGAAGATGCCGGAGTCCACGGAGAGAAGTATGTTGTTAGTGATTTTCAGTTGGGCATTTTCTGTGCTGTGTTTGAAGTGGAAGCCGGATTTGAAGGGTTATTGGAGTTAAGGTGGGACTTTAGTTGAGCAGCGACGACTCGCTCGTGGATTTTGGACAGAAAGGGGCGGTTGGAGATGGGCTAGGCGTTGTTGGGAATGTCAGGGTCAAGTCGAAGTTTTTTCAGTATCGCTGACAACGTCGAGCTTGAGGGGGTGGGGACTGGCCCAGTGGACAAGGAGATGTTGGTTATGTTGGTGATGAGAGTGGAGAGTGAGGGGAATAGCAATACCTGGTGATTGGACACATATCATATTGGATGATTGCTCCTAAACACTTAAACTTAAAGTAGAAATAGCTATTATAAATGAAAAACAGTGACAGTCATCTCCAGAGACACCTTTCTGTGTCACACAGTAGAACAGTGCTCTCTGTTAGTGCTGCAAGTTTGCAGATGCCTCCCGTTTTAAAGCACTTCAACACAATATCAATATTTATATCTTGAATAATGTGTGCAATAGTAAAATGTGAATACAAAAAGAAGCATAATGTGTTATCTCTACACAATTCTTTCTCTTTTTTTGTGCCCTGTTCCCACACTACATGAACCAAAATGTCACACATTTGATCTTCAGATCTCAGTTTTGTTCATCTGACACATTTCTCACTGTGTCTCATGTGGTCGAGCTCATTTACTTAAATGAGGAAGCTTCGTTTTGCAGCAGCTTAAAGTAAAAAGAAAAGTTGCATCGTATATTGAATAGGCCATGTAGGTATTTAGATAAGTCAGTCATTAAGTTACTCTATGAACCATACCATCTTTGTAGGTTTAATTCTTTAACTGCAAACTATGTATACTTGTACTTGCTGTTCGGAAACTATGTTGAACCTTTAACACCTTGATTACACACAGGTGATCTCCACCTATAATATGGAGTTAATATGTTTCCTCTAAAAAAGTGTCCTTCACCAGTGATTTACATGTGCTTTTGTGTGGTAAATGTGTAATTATTGTAATTTCTGTCATTTTTATTCTTTATATTATTTTGCGAAATACCGCACCTTACCTCACCTTGTTGAATATTGCACCTTAACACATCTCAGCTAATCTTATGTTTACATCGTTTTTATATATATATATATATATATATATATATATATTGTAAAAATCATTGCACTATTTGTACATTTTAGAATTGTTATACTGGTCTCCTACTGTGTATTGCAACTGTTGCACAATAATTTCCCTCGGGATGAATAAAGTTCTATCTTGTCTTATCTTAACTTATCTTATCTTATCTTATCTTATCTTATATCCAGCATTGTATGTTTGGACCTTTTTAGATCAATGTGGTAAGATTTTGGCAGTTTTTGTGTTCATCCTACAGCAATTAATTTCCAATGTGATTGAGTGTAAAATAATTAAACATGAAAAATTCTGAGGAGGTGAATGTTTTGCACTGTAAATACGTGGTGGTTGAACGAATGCCACTCTGAATTATAGTGCTTCAGAGCATTTAGAGTAAAAATCCCAGTTGTGAATTTAAAACAGTGACAGTCATCACAAGAGATGCATGCACGACTTCCTGTGTCACAGGATGGAACCGTGCTCTCCGTCGGTGCTGCAAGTTTGCAGCTGCACCACAAACCTCAACACACACAAAGCAAGGAAGTAAATATAATGTGCGAAACGATCACAAAATCCTGTCTTGCAAGGTTTTTCCACATCTGCTTCATGAAGGATTAATTAGAGCATTAAAGCATTAATTAGAAGACACAATTCCTGCTTTTACTATATGGATGTGCAGCACTGGGTCTTAGCAATCCTACAACATGAACCACGTTTGGGCTTTCTTTAGTTGTTGTTGTTGTTGCTCATCTGACGTGTTTCACACTTTGTCTCGTGTGGTCAAAGTGTTGTGCTGGAACGAGGAAGCTTAATTTAACAATAATTTTTTTTTTTTTTATATTGTTAATAAGACTATAGGCTTTATTTATGGAGCTTGCTTTCAGTGGCATGTTAATAATTCCACTTAAGGCATATTTACAGTCAAACCTTTTAACAAATCTTACTTTTCCAATCAGCCTCAAGCAACATGCAGTATATAGTATATACTGTATACTTATAAGTGATACAAGGTCAGCCTCAGCCACTGAAACATTTATTTTTTTATTAGATTCGTATATATGAATTATTTGTATTTAGATGGATCTGTTGGTTGTACTCTATGTCTTCTGTCAAGCACTTTGTTACCAGTTTTTGAAGAGTGCTATAGAACTATTTCTATTATTATTATTGCTAGTAGTACAGTAGTATTAGTAGTATTATGGACTTTTTTAGTTTTTAAGTTTTTAAAACTTAAACACTGTGATGCAGACAAAAACTAGGTATTTAAAGTTCAGTGAGAATATGTGTTCATTACAAACCCTAAGCACTTGTACTGTAGCTCTTTTACCACTTTTGGTTTATCCCTGAGGGTTTGCACTTCCAACTTTTGATGACATCTACCATAGCTCTTGGTTCTATGGAGTTGAATGCATTTATTCACTTCTGACAACGCCGTCTGTCAGATGAACGAAACCTACATTAGCAACACTATGGCAAGTTACACTTTTATCAAGAAACAAAAACAACGGTTAGTACTTTTGCTATCTCTCAATCTCTCAATCAGGCAGCCCTTTAATGTGTTGGTGTCTGTGAACGTGTCTAAATAAGACCCAACTTGACTGTTATCCATCGCAGGCCGACATTGTTTTATGCTCCTGTCTGCTGAAATTGCATAAACAGCTCTACTGCCGGTTAAAATAGCTATACCTGTAAATGTCATCCTACTTTGCTGGGATCAGGGATGAATAAAACATTTTT
Source organism: Bovichtus variegatus (assembly GCA_943593645.1). Taxonomy (NCBI): domain Eukaryota; kingdom Metazoa; phylum Chordata; class Actinopteri; order Perciformes; family Bovichtidae; genus Bovichtus; species Bovichtus variegatus. The sequence goes on along the minus strand of CALSCE010009423.1, from coordinate 3,009 downwards.
CAAAAACACATGCTCAGTTTATATATGTCCTTGTGATCATCACAACAACTTACGTGCAACAATACAAACAAATATATAATTACATTTGAGGAAATGTTCTTCATGATAAATAAGCAAAAGTTTAATGATAAATAGACTAAAAGTTGCAAAAGTAAAAGCAATTATTATGCAAAATGGTCCATTTCAGAATAATATACTGTATATTAGAATATTGTTTTATAATTTTTGATGCATTAATGTGTTCATCACTTAGGTGTAGGTGGGGGCTAATTTTAATTGCTTTATATACTGCTATGGCTTGTGAATTTCTCCCACGGGAATCAATTAAGTCTGATTTTAACCTATAATAACACATCTTAATTTATTTGTTGTTTAAATATTGTATTATTAATCTGAATCTGCAAAGTAACTAGTTATTAAATAAATGTAGTTGAGTAAAAAGTACCATATTTCCCTCTAAATTGTAATGGAGTGGAAGTATACAAAGTAGCAGAAAATGGAAACACTCAGGTAACATACAAATACCTCAGAACTATACTTAAGTACAGTACTTGAGTAAATGTACTTAGGTATTCTTTGTCAGTATTAGAAGGTGAGTACGAGTACAGACGGGGTTTCCTCCCACTGCATGTGTGTTGATAACATGAAGATGTTCACCCTCTGCTGCTGCTCATCCAGTACTACAGGCCGCCTTCCATCTCTACTCTCATCATGTGAGACCTCTGAAAAGTTACAATTCAAATAGTTACCACGGGGGGGAACTAGTTCCACGCAGAAATTACTAGAAATGTGACATTCACAGAGGCTGAACCCCAAGCTCATGATGCATATCAGAAACCTCCTGCGTTTCTATTTGCAAGATGTCCTAAATCATTAATAATATTTAATGTCATTGAAATTCTTTTGGAAAAATAATTAGGCAATAAAGTAACAGGTTGTCTGGCAATTACACATATTACAAGTTAGAAAGCTTAGAGATGCTATGTAGCCATCGTTAGGAAGCTGTTCCAATAATGTAGTTTAAAGTTTGGTGGATTTGTTTTTTGAGTCCTTTTTTGTGCAAAGGAATACAAAACAAGGAGCTAGTTATATATAAATCTCAGATGATTGGAATAACCTTAACCATAAACTGATCAGGTCACATCTTCCCTTTTATCACACGTTAAGATACACGTTACGGCATGATTCTGTGGTTTATCAGCTATCGCCTGTCTTCTCCCTTCTGTCAAAACACAAGTTTCTGAACTTGAGCTGTGTGACACGAGGGAATTGATGTATCCACCGTCTATTAATAACACAGAGAGAGAGCAGGTGTACCGATACACAGAGGCAAAGTGATTGGCTGGGATCTTCAGAGGACTCTTTGTGCTTCTGTAAATACACGCACACACACACACATACACACACAAACATACATTGATCTATATACACATGAATCCTTTTCACAGTGTAGGTGCCTATACAAGACAAAGGCATTCCCATGCTTGCATACGTTCAGACAAGAAAAGATTTACAGCTTGCTGCTGGCACTCACACAGATATCCAAACACTCATTTCCATCCAAGTAAACCAAACACACTTCTAAGTGTTTTTAAATGAAAATGTAGACAGGATGCTCTACACAATATCAGCTTCTTCTCCCCTGAGGGCAGAGCAGAGCCACACCCACAACACTCCAGCACTCAACAGATCAACACTTAGTACAAACGCTGCACAGGCCTCTTCAAACACCACGGAAACAACTATTAAGAGCACTACCTGTGACCATATTGTACTGTAGACCTCCAACAGTGAGGTCAAAGTAATGCCTAATGAGGCAGAAGAACCTGAACCCACAGTCGTTTTATTACCTCAGAAAAAAGGGAACAGCGTTTCATGAGAAACAAAAGTGGGAGGAAGATAACTTTGTTTGCATATGTGTTTTATTGTGGTCATTTGCACATACCTTTAGTGAGACTGAAAGCACTGCTGCAACCTCAAAAAGGAAGTAGGCCTGCTTGTGAACTACAAAAAAACGTTTTCAACAGGTGCAACTTGGTGATAGGTCTACAGACATCTAGTACTGTATTAATCTCTATAAATAGATGTCTACATATGAATGCAGAATCAGTACAGGGCCGTGGATCATTTGGTACTGGTCCGAATGTCAGAATACATTTTTTTCTTTTTTTGAGTTGGTAATATTCAGTGTAAACATTTTATTTATATTAGTCTGCAGGGTATTTTATTTTGAAAAATGACCACTTCCATCCGCACCTTTTTTTTCATGCACCTATAAGCCCACAAGCTAACAAAAATGAGTAAAAAAACAGCGGTAATATTGGTAATATTTATTGTAAACATTTTTATGTATTATATTATATATATTAAAATGTAATAATAATATAAATAAAGCGCATCATATAAAATGGAATAATTACATTTACATTATAAATGTAATAATTTAATTATGTGTTTTGCACTTTATTGTGTGTTTGTTATGCCTTTTGGGCAGATATATGATATTCTGGCAGTCTGTGGCTATATAAAGCTGTTGCACATCGACACAGTGTATCTGTTGTTCTTCACAGATTACAGTACTAGGCTGATACAGTAAGAGCCCTTTTTTTTTTTTACTGTTTTACAACATTTTATAATTGTATGCATGTGACTCTTCTTCTTAAATGATCAACAACAAAACTGAAAAGAAATGTGTACAAATAGTACACTACAAATGTAATTAAAATGTAATTATATTACAGCTAGAAGACCTACACACTGTACAACAATAGTAGCGCGGCATCAGTATAAACACACACACACACACACGCACACACACACACAGACACACACAAAGACAGAATCGTGTTTCCATCACTTCAGAGGACATTACTTAACCTAACCCTAAACTTAAACCGAGTCTGCACCCTAAAATGTAAGTAAGTAAATACAATAAAAGACCCCTGCAAAATCACAAAATTCACTAAGTTATTACTTAACAAAATTATTTTAAATTGGTTCACATACCTG
>CALSCE010009422.1:117571-133615 GCA_943593645.1 Bovichtus variegatus | reverse complement strand
GTCTGTCCATACCTGAGAGTGTCCAGTCTGTAGTCCTTCCATACCTGAGAGTGTCCAGTCTGTAGTCTGTCTGTCTATACCTGAGTGTCCAGTCTGTAGTCTGTCCATACCTGAGAGTGTCCAGTCTGTAGTCTGTCCATACTTGAGAGTGTCCAGTCTGTAGTCTGTCTGTCCATACCTGAGACTGTCCAGACTGTAGTCTGTCTGTTCATACCTGAGAGTGTCCAGTCTGTAGTCTGTCTGTCCATACCTGAGAGTGTCCAGTCTGTAGTCTGTCCATACCTGAGAGTGTCCAATCTGTAGTCCTTCCATACCTGAGAGTGTCCAGTCTGTAGTCTGTCTGTCCATACCTGAGAGTGTCCAGTCTGTAGTCTGTCCATACCTGAGAGTGTCCAGTCTGTAGTCTGTCCATACCTGAGAGAGTCCAGTCTGTAGTCTGTCCATACCTGAGAGTGTGCAGTCTGTAGTCTGTCTGTCCATACCTGAGAGTGTCCAGTGTGTAGTGTGTCCATACCTGAGAGTGTCCAGTCTCCAGTGTGGATCCTCCAGTCCAGCAGACAGCAGCTTCCGTCCTGAGTCTCCTGGATGATTGTAGTTCAGGTCCAGCTCTCTCAGATGGGAGGGGTTGGAGCTCAGAGCTGAGGCCAGAGAAGCACAGCCTTCCTCTGTGAGCAGACAGCCTGACAGACTAAACACACACACACACACACACACACACACACACACACACACACACACACACTGACGGTGATCCCTAGTTTAAACTACACAAGTGTATTTTCTAGCAGGGTAAATATGTGGACATGTCGGCGAGTCCATATCGAGCTACAGCCAATGAGAGCGCATCAAACAAGTTGAGGGAGACCTGGGGGAGGGGTCTCTAACAGTAGGAACTTCACTGTATGTGTTGGATTTGCAACACGGACCAAAGTTGTTGAGGAAACTAGGAGGAGGCTATAAATAGTAAAGATGTGTGGAAACAGTCAATCTGGTGAACACGTGCCAACAACAACATCAACATGTGTGACTACAAGGAAAGTGCCGTGGATTTACTTGCGCTTTGGCAGGAGCTCCTCTGCCTGTCTCGCACATGGTATTAAGTCATTTCCTGTGTAACTTCACACATAACCTCGTTGGGAGAGCAGACATACTCCTTGTGAAAGATCTTGTAGTGTGAAAACAACAACGACTTCAAGACTGAAAGTTGTCTTCTGTCCAAACCTGGGAGTGTCTGTTGTCATCGGTACCTGTCCATACCTGTAGCTGAGGGATCAATGCTCTGTATAAAGCTGGTGGATATTTAACACTGAGGGTCAGGCACATCTAATACTAAACTATCAGATAACTCTTCTAGTTTCTTTATGACTGGTTCAGACTGTACAGTCGATGATGAGGATGGGTGCGTGTGTTTCTATAAAAACAAGAAAAGTATATAAGAGCCCATCACTCTGTGTAGAGGTGAGTTTAACTACTGCTCCACCTCCTGCACGAGCTCCGAGCAGCAACCCACCAGCTGAGCGCTGAAGTGATGGAGAACGAGAGGGTCGCCTCTATGTGTTGCTGAGAGGAAGGCTCGACTGCTGTCGGTGCTTATGCACCGGACAGCAGGTCGGAGTATCCGGTTTCTTTCACCATCTGGGGATTTTATAATTCTGCTGGGAGAGTTTAACGTTCAGGCAAAGACAGAGATATCTGGAGGGGGAGAATGGAAGGAACTTCAGTGCTGTCCACAACTAACATGTTGACCATCAGGTGGTTCATAAGTGTCTTTGGTACCATGACACCAAATATTGATGATCAACTTTGTGGAGGTATCATCAGATCTGCATGTTTGCAGTTACACTTTTAGAGCCTTATAACTGAAAATGTTTTTTAACTGTCACTGATGTGACCAATGGGATTAAATGGGCTATTAGTTGAACCTATGTTACAACAACCTCCCCATACAGGATCATAAAAAAGACTAAAAACCATCAATATTTAACTTGCCTTGTTACTCAGGTCCAGCTCACTCAGACTACAGGACTGGGAAATGAAAGCTAAAGACGGAGCCTTACAGCTTATTTAAATAAATAAAAAGAGTTCAGAGGGTCATCATTGTTTAACAGCTTCACACCAACCTGAGACTTTCCAGAGTACAGTGTGGACTCTGCAGTCCACCAGACAGCCGTTTCACTCCTGAATCCTGCAGGTTGTTGTTACTCAGGTCCAGCTCTCTCAGACTTGAGGACTGGGAGCTGAGAACTGAAGACAGAGCTTCACAGCTTCTCTTTGAGAGGTTACAGCCACTAATTCTAAAAAGAAGGATTTTCAATCAGAACATTCATTAATTAACATGTGAATAAAATAAGCGCTCAGGTGACCATGACTTTTAAACAACTTTACAACCTGAGACTTTCCAGAGTACAGTGTGGACTCCCCAGTCCAGCAGACAGCAGCTTCACTCCTGAATCCTGCAGGTTGTTGTTACTCATGTCCAGCTCTCTCAGACTTGAGGACTGGGAGCTGAGAACTGAAGACAGAGCTTCACAGCTTCTCTCTGAGAGGTTACAGCCACTAAGTCTGAAGAAGAATCAGCAATATATAAGAAAACAATTACAAAGAACAGTTTTTATTCTAAATAGAGAAAAACTACATTTAATCTGGGTAGCTATGTGTGCACGTACAGAGCTTTGTTGGAGGCTTTGACCACTGGCAGCAGCCTCAGCAGAGCCTCCTCTGAAGCAGAGTATTTCTTCAGGTCAAACACGTCCAGATCTTTTCCTGATGACAGTAAGATGAAGACCAGAGCTGACCACTGAGCAGGAGACAGTTTATCTGTGGAGAATCTTCCTGATCTCAGGTGCTGTTGGATCTCCTCCACTAGAGAATGATCATTCAGTTCATTCAGACAGTGGAACAGGTTGATGCTTCTCTCTGGAGACAGATCCTTACTGATCTTCTTCTTGATGTAATTCACTGTTTTCTGATTGGTCTGTGAGCCACTTCCTGTCTGTGTCAGCAGACCTCGTAGGAGAGTCTGGTTGGTCTGCAGTGAAAGACCCAGCAGGAAGCGGAGGAACAAGTCCAGGTGTCCGTTTGGACTCCGTAAGGCCTTGTCCACAGCACTCTGGTAGAGATTTTTTCGTTTAGGGTTGTTTCTCAAGACTTTAGGCAGCCAGGAGGTTGTTTGTTCTTCTGACAGCAGGTTGACACCAGAGGTGATGAATGTCAGATGGACATGAAGAGCAGCCAGAAACTCCTGAACGCTCAGATGGACGAAGCAGAACACCCTGTCCTGGTACAGTCCTCTCTCCTCTTTAAAGACCTGTGTGAACACTCCTGAGTACACTGAGGCTGCTCTGATATTGATGCCACACTCTGTCAGGTCAGATTCATAGAAGATCAGGTTTCCTTTCTGCAGCTGCTCAAAAGCCAGTTTTCCCAGAGACTCGATCATCTTCCTGCTCTTTGGACTCCAGTGTGGATCCGTCTCAGCTCCTGCATCAAACTTGATGTTCTTTACTTTGGACTGAACCACCAGGAAGTGGATGTACATCTCAGTCAGGGTCTTGGGTAGCTCTCCTACCTCTTTCAACACATCCTCCAGAACTGTAGCGGTGATCCAGCAGAAGACTGGGATGTGGCACATGATGTGGAGGCTTCGTGATGTCTTGATGTGGAAGATGATTGTGCCGGCCTGCTGCTCATCTCTGAATCTCTTCCTGAAGTACTCCTCCTTCTGTGGGTCAGTGAACCCTCTGACCTCTGTCACCCTGTCCACACACTCAGGAGGGATCAGATTGGCTGCTGCAGGTCGTGTGGTTATCCAGAGGTGAGCAGAGGGAAGCAGTTTCCCCCTGATGAGGTTTGTCAGCAGCACATCCACTGAGGTGGACTGTGTAACATCAGTCAGGATCTTGTTGTTGTGGAAGTCCAGAGGAAGTCGACACTCATCCAGACCGTCAAAGATGAACACGAGCGAGAACTGATTAAAGCTGCAGATTCCTGCTTCTTTGGTTTCGGTAAAGAAGTGATGAACCAGCTCCACCAAGCTGTACTGTTTCTTCTTCAGCACATTCAGCTCTCTGAAAGTGAAGGGAAATGTGAACTGTATGTGCTGGTTGGCTTTGTCTTCAGCCCAGTCCAGAGTGAACTTCTGTGTTAAGACTGTTTTCCCAATGCCAGCCACTCCCTTTGTCATCACTGCTCTGATTGCTTCATCTCTTCCAGGTGAGGCTTTAAAGATGTCTTCTTGTCTGATTGTTGTTTCTGCTCTGTGTGGTTTCCTGGCTGCTGTTTCAATCTGTCTGACCTCATGTTCATCATTGACCTCTGCAGCCCCCCCCTCTGTGATGTAGAGCTCTGTGTAGATCTGATTCAGGAGGCTTGGGTTTCCTGCTTTAGCAATGCCCTCAAACACACACTGGAACTTCTCCTTCAGGTTACACTTGAGTTTACGTCGGCACTCTGCAGCAGCAGTTCCTGAAGAAACAAAGAACAAATGAAATCAGTCAGTGGATCCTGCAGAAAACTGATCTCAACATTTAAGTGTAGCTGTGTAATTGGATTCAGCTCATCAGTGGAGGACAAACAGCCTCTGATGTGATGCAGATGTGTGCAGCATGTTAACAGCAGAGTCTGTAAATGTAAACTTCTCCCATGTTGCCTCCATCTCCTGTTTCCATCATGTTAAATCTGTTCAAATCCTCTTACTGCTCTGCAGACGGTCAACCAGCTGCTCCTGCTTCATGCTCCTCAGGAAGTGCAGTGTGATGTTCAGAAATGCCTCTCTGCTGCTCCTCTGCTCTTCATCCTCACTGTCTAGCACCTCCTCACCCTCCTTCTGACTCTCTAAGCATTCTGGGTAATCTGGACTCAGAGCCTTCTGGATCTTCTTCAGCTCGTTCTTCACAAAAGTGAGGATGTTCTCCTCCAGCAGCTGGAACAGAATAAACATTTAATTTAAAGAACCCAACATGTGATTCATCTGTCAGTCTGAAGGCCTGCTGGTCTAAACAGAGCAGCATGGAGACTGTTAGGACCACAATGATGGTTCATCTGTAGTTCAGAGGGAACGCTTTGTTTGTACATGTACGCACCATAAATATGGAGTCCAGCTCTGTTTGATGCTGCGGGGCAGACTGATCACTGGGAACCTCTGAGCTCTCCTGCTGAACTCTGTGGAGAAAACATCAAGGTAAAGAACATGTAAAGACTGAAATCTGCACACAGCTGACTAAAGGTGTTCTGAGATGACAACAGAATGACGGGGCTACTGTTACTCAGGACGTAGAGCGGGCGTTATAAAAGCACCTGAGAGGTGTCCCTGAGAGGGGGAGGATGAGCACCTCAGCCAGATGGGTTATAGCACAAGGATCTTGACAAATTCATTTAATGACTACAAGTATGACGTGCATCTGCAGTGAGGCCTGCAGCTGTGGCTCAGGACGTAGACTGGGTCGTAGCATTGGAGCTTTAGAAAGATCTTTGTCTGCAGTCTTCAAGATACATCTGATGTCCAGTCTACTATCAAGCAACTCAAGGCCCATTTCACTAGTGTAACGCCTGTATGTACCAACAAGGTATCGTCCCTTGTGTCCACTAACTCTTCTTTTGGTTTACAAGGTACCACCAACAACTGCTGGAGAGGAAGATCTGCTACCTGCACAGATGGCTGAGTCTCCCTCTCAGCCTCAGCAGCAGAGACTCTCGATGGAAGGAGGAATATACTTCAGCTTCCCATGAGCAGCCTGAACAAAGAGTTCATGAACTTCCACACGAGAGGTTCTGCAGTACCAAGAATCAATGAGTCCAAAGTGTCGGCCAGAGACATAGATAGACAGAGAGGAAGTGGAGAGCTCAAGAAGCAGTGGAAGTCGCTACTTAAGGCTGAGACATGAAGCTCTGGTGGGCCTCAGTGGGACTCCTACTTACCATTCACTGAGACAAGTTCCAGTGCATGGACCTCCATGCAGGTCCATTTAGACCAAAAGGAGATGTGGTCAGACATCAATGACATGGTAAGTACAGGGCAGCAGGGAACATGGACCAGGTGAGAGAGCGAGATGGAGCTGGAGCTGGAGTTGTTCTACCCCAGAACATCAAGTCTCCGTGTGCCTGATGTGTGGAGGCTCACAAAGGAACAAAGGTGGCATTAAAGGGTCAGACGCGAGACATGTCTCCTTCAGGTAGAGAGGGACCAAGGACAAGTTAGTGTCTGTGCTTCACGGTGCTGTATCACAGCTCGACACACCACCTCCCGTCACCTGCTGCCTGCTGCGAGTGTTTCTGGAGGCACTTCCTGGTTCCACAGCAGACTCCATGTTCGTGCCCCACAGGGGGGTCGAGATAAGTCTGAAACACTTTCATGTTCAATGTCTATCTAGTTCAGAGTTTTCTGTCAATTATATGATTTATGTTAAAATAGATTTTTAGTATTTTGACACCCTGTCAGGGTCTCATTAAGAGGCAACGCTGGTGGCTCGGAGGCCCAATGACACCGGACCAGACCGGGTTAACAGAGGTGGCGGCCTCATGGTGATCATTTTGTTCCCGCGGTACTCGTGCGAGTGTAACCGCAGCATCATTTGTGATAAACTTCAGAAGTCCATCAACGATGTATTCACCTCATTAATCAGGACACATGGCTCCCCCCTGTATGTCGGTACATTAGCTGTTATTAATAATAAAAAGTATGGCTGGTGCTTCTGGTCCTGGTATCACTGGGCATCACATCAAAAACACTTTTTGTGGCATCGCCCACCTCGACTATGAAGCTCTGAGAGTCCGAAAATAACAAAGTTCACTTTAAATTCTTACCTTTCATCAGCAGGTTGATCCACTTTAAAGTTATAAGGGTGATCCATAGACCAGTTACTCTTCATGGACACACAGCTGGATCCAGGTCCAGATCCAGATCCAGATCCAGGTCCAGATCCAGGTCCAGTTCTCTGCTGCTGCATCCTGATACAAACAAATTATTTTCAGCAGATCCTCACTGGTTACACTTCATGGATTAATTTGCTCCATCGTGAGCTTCACATCAGTTTCAGCCGTCACAATCTCCCAGTTAAACTTAAAAAGTAAACTCAATTTTCAAAAAAACCTCAAATTCAAAAAGAGCGTCTGCTAAATGACCTGTAATGTAATGAGACCGGCTGATTTTGTATGAACCTAGAAATGTGATAAAATCTCAGAATTACTTTCATGCCAAAGTGTTGAACAGCAATCAAACATTTGGTCGACTCCCTTCTGTTATATTTGTTCTGAATTTGGCAGATTTACCCCCAAATGTATAATCCCAATCTTTAAAAAGCATCTGAAACATGATATTCTCTTCTGTTACAATCACAATAAATGACTTAATGCAGCCACATATTTGTAAAGTTGAACTCTCGTCACATCCTGAAGAACAAAATGCATTTTGGGGATTTATGGGTGCAGAGAGAAAATCAACGTCTGTGTTTTTAATATTTTAAATCTTCACATTTATCTCTAAATATATAAATATAGATACTGGAAGATGTCTGTATTTAAGCACTGAACACTGAGTATTAAGAGTCCAAAATGAAAGCAGCTCAGTCACGTTGATCCAGAGTCAGACCAGTTCAGACACATTTCTCTGTGAACTCAGATTACAACCTGCTGCTGATTCTACTGGAGAAACAGCAACAACATTACATGGAAATCTTTCTACAATCATCCTTCTTTACCTGGGAGAGAAACTACACAATATGTCAATAGATATTTCACCGAGCATCAAGAAACAGAGACACAGGACAACGTGATCAAAGTGATCCTGACGATCCTGATGATCAAACATTTACAGATTCCTCTGGGAGGATTCTCACCTGCTGAACTCACTTCAGGTCAATTTAAAGACACTTTCCAGATTCATGTGTGGAGGAAACACAGCTCGTTTCTTCCTCGTCAGTCCTGCGTCTGTGCGCATTTGATCTGAGGACGCCGTCACACCCTCATACCTTCAGAATCTGAGTCCAAGAAACATATCAGAGTCACGTGAAAACCAGTGTAACCAGTGTAACCAGTGTCAGAAAGCGTCAGTGAGAGGAATCACACAGCAGATGATGTAGTTCTCCTCGCTGTCCACTAGATGGTGCTAACTAACCATCTAGTGAAGTAAAGATCAGCTCAGCACTGACACATGTGATCAAGCAGCAGTTTTTCTTGAGCAGACACCCTGTTGGTTTATTATGAGGCACAGAGCAGTCTGAGATCCCCGGCCGGGGCCCTTCACTCTGTTCCTCAGTCCTGGTTCCTAACAAAGGGGGACCAGAAGCTCAGGCCGCCACAGATGGTGTCTGCTTTTAAACCTCTTCTTCAAAGATAATTTGGCTTCAGAAACACTTTCCTTTAAAGGATGTTTTACTCTTTTGTCCCTGTGAAAGCTTTGTGAGAGGGCTTGCTTAATTCTCTCAAACCCCAGCTGACACAGCTTCGTCCACTGGACCAGATCTGACGCACCCTTTCAGGTCAGGTTGGTCAGGAGGCTGGTCAACTTCAAAAATCCCCAAAAAAAGCTCCTGTAGTAGCCGGCCATCCCCAAAAACTTCCTGACCTCCTTTTTTGTCTTGGACCAAGTGGTACCCAGGATACCAAACCTCCCACCGGCCAACCGCACACTTCTTCTGCTTGGCTGTGGGCCCCGCTCTCCACAGGTACTCGAGCACCGCCCCCACCTGCTGCATATGATGCTCCCACGTCTCGCTGTGGATGATGACGTCATCCAAGTAGGCAGCATGCTTATGCAGAGTGGGGGTGCAGAACCCGGTACATGAGCCACTGGAAGGTGTTTGGGGCTCCAAACAACCCGAACGGAAGCGTCACAAATTGGTACAATTTGTATCAGTGGAGAGGGATGTTTTTTCCCCTGGACTCTGGAGAAAGGGGAATCTGCCCGTGCACTCCGGTCAAATGGCCCGATAAGGTCCATGCCAATTCTTTCGACTGGCACCCCAATTAATGGGAGGGGCCGCAAAGGCGCTTTTAGGGTGTCCGGCGGGATAACCAGCTGACATTTACGACAGGATGCACATCCATGCAAATGGCTGGTTAATAAAGGGCTTCCTCCTTTATGGCCAGCACCAGAGTATGGAAGCAGATTCAGGCAGCCACTCCCAGTGAAGGGAGTGGAGGAGCGGTGCATTGTGGGAGAACTTGGAGGTTAAAGACCAGTTGGGCTGCTGCATTCTGGCTGAGCTGTTGAGGTTGGCGGGCTCATGTAGGCAGTCCAGCAGGAGGGAGTTGCAGTAGTCGGTGAGATGACAAGAGCCTGGACCAGAACCTGCGTTGCCTTCAGGGTCAGTCGGAGACGTTTCCTCCTGATGTTGTACAGAGTGTCTACAGGAGCCGGCTGTTGGTCGTCCATGGTCACACCCAGACTCCTTGCAGTCCGAGTTAGGGAAACAACCAAAGTGCCAATGTGTCCTCGGAAGGAAAAGAAGTTTGGTCTTGTCGAGTGGTGTGCGTACATCCACTGAGAGATGTCAGCCAGACCAGCAGAGAGCCGAGCCTCCACCTGGGTTTCACATCTGGGAAAGACAGAATCAGTTGAGTGTCGTCTGCGTAGCTGTGGTAGGAGAAGCCATGAGAGTGAATGACAGAGCCAAGTGAATTGGTGTACAGAGAAAAAAGAGAAGGGGACCCAGTACGGAGCCCTGAGGAACCCCAGTGGTAAGTTGACAAGGATCCGACAGAGATCCTCTCCAAGTTACCCTGTATGTGCCGTTCTTTAGGTAGGATTCAATAAGGGAGAGAGCAGAGCCACAGACTCCCAGTTCTTGGAGGTGTAAAGGAGGACCTGGTGGTTCACTGTGTGGACGCAGCTGAAGGTCCAAAAGGACGAACAGAGGACAGCGAGGCTGATCCAGCAGTGAAGTTCCTCAGTGACAGCGAGGAGGTCTCAGTTCAGTTGAGCCTTGAAACCAGATTGGTGCAGATTAAGAAGTTGTTTTGTTTCTCTTTCTAGTGGTTTTGTGTCTCATTTTCCTAACAGAGATCAACAATGAGAGGAAGGAGGAAGAATGGAAAGATATTTTGAAAATATTGGCAAATCATCCAAAAAATATCTGATATATTTACAAAAATATTCTTAAAAAATCCTGAAAGATATAAGTAAAATATCCAAAAATATTAGTTAAATATCCATAAAAGTATTGGTAAATGAACCTAAATAAAGTTGGATAAATTTACAAAAACATCTGTAAAATATCCTAATCATTTTACTAAAATATCCTTAACAACAATTCCAGAACATATACAAAAATATTAGTAAAATATTTGGAAAAATTTTGGTACATTATCTTTAAATAAATTGGATGTATATACAAAAAAAAATCCAAAAATGTGAGTCATAAATCCAAAAAGAAATCGTAAAATATCCTAAAAAATATAGTTAAAATATTCATGTTTTGATTTCAACAGAATGTAAGTTTCTCTGACAACACAGACATTTATTAAATGTTTGTATTTTGATTCTCATGATGAATAAATTATTATTTTACTGTTGTGTGTGCTGCTGTTGTTGACACAAACTTGTGTCTGTATTGTAGTGTACTGTAACTGTGAAGCAGTTTGAGGTTAAACAGCAGAGTTTCTCCTGCTCACTGTTCTGCTGCCGCTCACGTTTGCTCAGCTTGTTTCTCTGAGAACTTCAGATCCAGACGTTCAAGACTGAAATCCTTCATCCACTTCAAAACTGGATAAAAAATTCAGTTTATGAAGCTTCTGGCAGCAAACACAATGCTGATGCTGACGCCAAAAATGTTGCTCTACTTTCAATAAATCCTTCAATTTAAAAAAATAAATAAATTTTGAAAAAATTCTTCAACCTTTTTTTTAAATAATCTAAAACATTTTTAAATATACTCAATTTTCAAAAGAAAACTTTGATTTTCGATTAATGACCTTAACTTTCGAAAAAAAAAAATGAAATTTTCAAAAAACCATAGATATTTAAAAATTCTTCAACCTTCAAGAAAATTTTTGATTTTCAAAAAATGACCACAATTTTCCTAGAAACCTTCTATTATTGAAAAATTACCTCAACTTTCAAAAAACGTTTCACTTTTGAAAAGAATTCTGAAAAAATCATCTAAAGTTTCAAAAAAAAAATTCAACTTTCAAGAAAATGTTTGATTTTCAAAATGACAACCGTTTTCAAAAAAACCTATGATCTTTGAAAAAATTACCTTTATTTTCAAAAAGCTTTCAAGAAAATGTTTGATTTTCAAAAAATAATTTAAAATAAAACTTTCGATTATCGAAAAATGGCTTCAATTTTCAAAAAAACTCGTTTTGGAAAATTGACCTTAACTTTCAAAAAATCCTTCAATTTTCAAAAAAAAAAAGTACATTTTGAAAAAATTCAACCTTCAAAAAATGACCACTATTGTCAAAAACCTTAAATTATCTTAAAAAAAAACTTTGATTTTGAAAAATTTTAACTTTCAAGAAAATGTTTGATTTTCAAAAAATGACAACTGTTTTTAAAAAAACCTTAAATTTTGAAAAAAAATTTGCTCAACTTTCTAAAAAACCTTAAATTTTTAAAAAATTACTTTAATTTTATAAAAATCTTTTGATTTCGAACAATGACGTCTATTATCAAAAAATCCATCGATTTTGAAAAAATTACCCTAATTTTCAAAAAAACCTTCGATTTTGAAAAAAATTGTTCAACTTCCAAGAAAATGTTTGATTTTCGAAAAATGACCCAAATTTTCATAAAAACCTTTAATTATCGAAAAATGACCTCAACTTTCAAAAACCTTTGACTTTCGAAAAAATTACCTAGATTATCATCTTCCATGTCTTCCATAAACTCATTTCTCAAAAAAAAAAACTGATTTTCGAAAAATTACCTTAGCTTTCAAAAATCCCTTCGATTTTGAAAAATGAAGCCAATTTTCCAAAAGTTCTTCAGCTTTCAAGAAAATGTTTGATTTTCGAAAAATGACCTCAACTTTCAAAAAATTCCATCGATTTTTAAGAAATTACCCTAATTTTAAAAAAAACTTTTGATTATCGAAAAATGGCTTCAATTTTCAAAAAAAAATTATTTTGGAAAATTTACCTTAACTTTCAAAAAAATCCTTCGAGTTTGAAAAAAAATTCTTCAACTTTCAAAACTCATTTTGGAAAAATTCTTCAACCTTCACAAAAAAATGTTGATTTTCAAAAAAATCTTCAATTATCGAAATGACCTCAATTTTCAAGTTTGATTTTCAAAAAAACTTCAATTAAAAAAAATATCCTTCAATTTTGAGAAAATTACATAAATTATCAAAAAGAATCAATTTAAAAAAATAAAAAACTAATTTTGAAAAAAGACCCCAACTTAAAAAAAAACTAATTTTGAAAAACGGCTTCAATTTTTTTTAAAAACCTTGCACCACCACACCAAACTCCAGCTGTTACTGTTGTTTTCATGCAGAGACCCCAAGTGGCAGAAAGTTACAGATTGTGTTTGAGGCAATACTTTTGAAACAGGAGAAAAGTTTAAAAATAGGAGGAAAGACCAAATACACGACTTGAAGAAAATCAGCTTTATTATGAAAGTTCACTCAGAAAACTGCTTCCTCAATTTAACATTATTTAACTTTCAACAGATTTGAGAGAAGTTTAAAGAACATCACAAAGTGTCTGAACCTTGATTAATGTCAGGAGTTAAAACATGACTGAACATGCAGTGTTAGCATTTCTCACAGAGACTAAAGCAGTGGTTCCCAAACTGGGTGTTGGGAACCCTCCAGAGGGTCACAAGTTAAAACCCCTTTGAGCCTTAATTATTCAAACGGCACAGTCTAAGAAGTAGACTGCTTTATTTTTAAACCACTTGACTGAGGAGAAAAACACAACTGGATACTAGCATGTAAGCTTCCAGCTGTTTTAGTCTCAGTGGGGACAGCTAACAATGCTAACAGATAGCTGTAGAAGAACACAATCAGTTTAGTCATTTAAAAATCTCACTGTGCTGCGATTATGACGTTCATGATACCACTGTACCAGCGAAAGGCAGAAATTAAAGATGAAATGTGTGATCCCAAAGTCCAAACGGCTGTAAGTACCAACCATCATTTCACATAAATCTAACATATTCACAACAAATATCGACCTGAATCTCACAAGAACAAAAGCTCAAGAAAAACAAAAAAAAGTACACAATATATCTCTAAAAATGTTCCTCTTCTTCGACCAAAACAAATCAACTAAAGAAGAAGTTCAAAACTATTTAGTCATCAACAGATTAGTGCAATCATAGTTAAAACAAGACACAAAGTCAACTTCAAACCAAAGAGTTTAACTGCCGAAGTTTCTGTTCAACAACACACAGAGACGGCCTGCTGGTAAAGATTAAGTCTTTAATAATGTGGAGTTCCTCAGGGAAGCTTCCTGGGGCCTCTGTTGTTTCTATGAAACCTGATATAAAAAGGAACAGTCCAACATTAATCATCTAGTTCTTTTTCAGAGCCAGATGAGAAGATGGCGGTCCATTACCTTTACTGCAACTTTAGAAGTGCTTTGTCTCAGTTTTCTTTTAAAATTAGTGCCAGATTGAGTTCTTTCCAGGAAACTTCTGAGGAAATTGTAAAAAAATAAAATCGTAATGCTCAGTTATTTGCTAGCATGAAGGGCTGTTTCAAAGCTTCTCCACACTGGCAAGAATCCCTTATTTCTTAATGTTCTTTATTTCACCAAATTTAGTCATAATGTTGAGTCTAAAAAACGCTGTAATCATCCCAAAAAACATCACATTTTTAACTACAGAATATAAAATCCTGAAAAACACACAGCTTTTTGGATTTTTAATACACCAGTATCAAGGATGTGTAAACAGTAAGATAAGGCTGAACTGCACACTCACAGGTCCACTGACTTTACAGGTTTTAACTTCGCATTTAGTTATTTTTTACAGTGTAAACTCACTGCAGACTGTAAACACAGTATAGACTGTAATAAGATCATAGTCTGTGGATTTGACAGTAAGTTAAAGGCGATGTGATATTGGACCCTCACCTGTGGAGGTAAAGCTTCTCTTTGGTAGATTTCACCGTCTTCACCCTGAGCAGGACAGACGGAGGAGAGCTGCTGAAGGCACAGACGATTCTTGGTCGATGAGTTTAAAGGTTAAAGTTCATAAATCAGAGATGTGATCCGCTGTAGAGCCAGTCTGTACATTCAGTGTTTGTATTCAAACAGCAGCTCTGCAGGCTGACGCTCACATAAGGTCACTTCTTACATTCGTCATCTTATTTACACTAGAAAAATAGAGTTAACAAAATAAAAAAATTTCCTTTCTTTGTGGAAGGTCCCTTCAGGAGGATTTATTTGCAGTTTTATTGCTTTGGAGACGGTGAGTCCTGCAGAGAAGAAGAACAAGAAGAAGATTTACCAACATCTTTGGACACTTTGGGATCTCCACTAAAATAAAATAAAACACATTTGTAGAGACGGAGAGTTTCTGAGGATATTGAGTGAAAAAAGCCAAACTGGGATTGGAAGCAAAGTTCATTTTATCAATGAAAACCTTAATGTTTCGAATCAAACAAACCAAAACATTAAAGCTTTTCGCCAAAAATAGCTAACAGCTAACAGCTAACGTTAGCTAGCTCTCCTGCCGATTCCAACACAAATTTGTTGTTCCCAATGTGGCATTATCAGGGAAATATGGGGCAAGCGTGAGTTTAAAGAAAGAAACGTAACTGGGTTTGGAGGCGAGTTGGTTTTGGTTAAACTGGAATCAGAAGCATATTTTTGGTTGGGATCAGACCGGGTTGGCATCTTATATCGGTGTTGTGGTTTACCTGGGTTCAGTTTGGGGTCGGTGCGCTCAGGACCGGAAGACGTGGACGGCTCGGACGACGTACTGGCGGCAGATGGGACACTCGCTCATCCTCTTGCCGCACTTGGTGCAGGTTATCATGTGACCACACTCCAGCAGGACACAGTCGATGGGAGAGTCCATGCAGATCTTACAGAGGTTCTCCTCCGGACCTGCAGAACCGCCGCCGGACACTAGAGGCAGACACGGACACGTACTCTGTGAGGGGCAATACTAGGCTCATAAAGAACATACTATTATTTTTATTACAAATCAATCAACCATTTTTTAGCAATTAACCGTTAAAAAAGAAAAACTATATAATTCCAGTCTTTGGTCCGACCAACAATCCGGCTTTATGTCACAGAAAAAAAGCAAATATTCAGCTGAGTTTTTGACATTGTTCCCTAAATAAAAAAAACAAGACACAAGTTACTAATTATTCAAATATTTTAAAGGAATGAACAGAAAAATACAAATGAATCAAACTGTTAATTCACTGATATTTAACTAATTATTCTGTTTTTCTACCGTTTGTGTTTCTCAGAATATGAAGACGTGGAGGATCTTTGTCGAGTTGCTTTTCAGAACTCACCTGAAGCGTTGGCAGCGTTGGCAGCTGAAACACAAACAGGAAACAACAAGTTTGTCTTTTAATTCTGCTTCTTCTCTGATGAGCAGCATCGTCAGCCGTTTCTTTGTCTTAGTATTGAACCGTGTACGGCATCAGCCGTTTCTGGACCAGCAGACTCACCCAGAAGGTTCTGCTGGTCCTGGTACAGCCGGCTCACTCTCTCCATCAGCTCCCACTTCTCACAGCAGCCTTTGTAGTTGACAAAGTTCCTGGCGAGGATTTCCTTCAGCTGTCGGACGCTGAGCGCCTCCACGTCGTCCACACAGCTCAGGTCCGACAGGGACGCCCTGCGACCCGAAACAGGGGCCTCCTCCGGGTCCCAGGTCTGAACCAGACGGGCAGAAGAAACCGGATCAGTCCCACAAAGCAGAGTAAAAAGCCAAGACGACTGAGGCTCCGAGAAGGACTTTCAACATTTCAGGGCTGACGAGCAGAGATTCTGACGAGGTCAAATTTTCATTTAAGACTATTTATGACATAAACATATTGTCTCCAGTTAAAACTACAGATATCTTTAAAGATATGTCGTCATTTTCCCACATTAAATGTGTAAAAACGATTAGATCTTTGTTATATATATATATAT
>CALSCE010009422.1:71766-101532 GCA_943593645.1 Bovichtus variegatus | reverse complement strand
CAAAAAGTGTGTGTGTGTGTGTGTGTGTGTGTGTGTGTGTGTGTGTGTGATAAAAACAGGTGGGGTTTGGTCTATTTGAAGATTGCTGCCACCAAACGCAGTTATTATAAAGAAGGTTATTTTAGAGAGTTTAGAGACTGAATATTAATGAGTTTTCTAACGTTAGTAAAGTACGAGTTGGCAACATCCGGCTGGTGACGCTTCCCGGTCAGCTCGCTCTCGATCTTCTGCTCAATATTTCATCGCTGCAGGATTTCAATCGTACATGTCAAACATGTCGGATATGAACTATTTGTAAACAGTTTGCTGTAAATCTGACGCGTTTATAAGCAGCTGGTTATGTTTTCAGTTCAAGTTTGTTTGTCAGCACGATTACGGAAAAACTCCCGGACCGATTTTCCTGAAACGTGGTGGAATTGTGCAATTTTGTGAATTTTTTGTGAATTTTCTGTGATTTTTTTGTGATTTTTTTGTGATTTTTTTGTGATTTTTTTGTGATTTTTTTGTGATTTTTTTGTTTGTGATTTTTTTGTGATTTTTTTGTGATTTTTTTGTGAATTTGTTGTGATTTTTTTGTGATTTTTTTGTGAATTTTTTGAAAAATGTCTGAAATGTTTGTGAAAAATGTCTGATAATTATGTAAGAAATGTCCGAAAATTATGTGAAAAATATCTGAAGTGTTTTGGAAAGATGTCCAAAACATTTGTAAAAAATGTGTTATTCTAGTTATTTTGTTAAAATGTTGTTAAAATGTTGTGATAAATGTTTGCAAACATTGTGGAAAAAAATCTAAAAAGTTTGTGAAAAATGTTCGAAAAACATTTGAAAAATGTCTGAAAATAACGTGAAAAATGTCCAAACATTATGAGAAAAATGTCCAAAAATTATATTGAAAATGTTTGCAAACATTGTGAAAAAAGTCCAAAATGTTTGTAAATTTTTTTTTCGAAAATGATGTGAAAAATGTTCGAAAAGTTTGAAAGAAATGTCTGAAAAATAATGTGAAAAATTTTTACAAACATTGTGGGAAAAATTTCTCAAAAGTTTGTGAAAAATGTCTGAAATTATGTGAAAAATATCTGAATTGTTTTGTGAAAAATGTCCAAAATACTTGTAAAAAATGTGTAAAAAATGTGTGAAAATTGTGTGAAAATGTTGTGAACATTTTTCGAAAAGTATGTGAAAAAAGTTTGAAAAGTTTTTACACGTTTACAGAAATAACAGACCAATCAGAATCGAGTATTCAACTAAACTGAGTGACTTCTGTAAAATAACATGTTTTATTCAAACTTAACAAGAATCATATTCACAAAACAAATGTTCTCACTTTTATCAGTGATGTGTAACAGTTACAGGAGGAGAGTATGTACAACAAAGCTCTAAAGGAGGATTAGAAGATAACGTGCTCAGACTGTAAACACGTCTCATTATTCCATGTATTACTTTAATATCATCATTTAATACAGAATATATAGAAGAACTTTAGGATAACTACAAGACCCAGAGTGCATTGCTGTGAGACTTTTCCAATCAGAAAGCTCCACACAATAAAAAACGGGACAATTTCTTTCTTCTCTTTCATTTCAAGTTTTGCTGGAGCCCCATCTGGTGGCTGGTGAAGGGACTGCAGCTTCTTCTTCTGTGGTGTTTCAGCTCCAGTACTAGTAGTAGTATTAGTGGTATTAGTAGTAGTGACAGTAGTAGTACAGTAACTGTATCAGCAGAAACAGTAGATACAGTAATCGTGGCGTTCAAATCCAAAATCATCATTCGAATCCTGAAACTTTGGCTGCACTAATATCATTAGTTTCATATATAATAGAAGAGTTAGACTCCAGCGGTGCAGCGGAGGTTCTGTTCATCCACCCGGTTTACTCTGATCATGAGAATGGGAACTTTCACTTTGCATATTTACTGATGGTATTCACTATTTACAGCTCTCAGTGCAGGATTTTTAAAGTAGCATTTAAAAGTATTGAGAGTGGAAAACAGTTGAAAAAGAAGTTTTTTTTGCCAGGATCATTTTTCTAAATTGCTTTTTTTTTTTCCATCTGTAAAAAGAAAAAGTTTTTACCGGATGAATCTTTTTTTTTGTTTGTTGTTATCATTTCTACGTGCAGCGCGACCTCGTGTTCTAAACAGGAGCAAAAGATTAGCACCGATTAAAAAACATTTCTAGCCAAGATAAAGAAAGTTATGTTACGTGACTCTAAACGGAGAAAACGCACCTGGAAGAAAACACGAATGCTTTTAGTTTTTATAACAAGAGGCTGTGGTGCACTTCAGCCTCTGGTGGCCGAAATGAGTATTACAACAACAAACACAAAAATGTAGGAACTCAGAGAGATTATCCTGGCAAAATATACAAAATGTCTCCTGATATTAAGTCATAAAAACAGGAGAAAACTATTTAGATCAGACTTAGAAAATAGATGATTGTTGTCACTTTCCTCTCAGGGCTTCTGTTTGTACGTATTTCTGTTGTGTTATCAGTAGTAGAGTGTCAGTAGTGTTAGCAACAGTCGTATGTACAGCGGTAGAATCAGCAGCATCAGTTGTATCTGCTCAGATGGTTACAGCTGCTTCATACACGCTCGACAGCGGCTGATCAGACTTCCTGGAAACTCTCCCGTATCAGTCTGAGGCTTCGGTTTACTGCAGGACGAGAGATGCAGAGAGAGAAACATCAGGAATCAGCCAATCAGGCGGCTTTATCAAAGCTACACTGACTCCCATTTAGAAAATTAATGAAACCGTTCTTAATTAAAATTTTGGTTCTGGTTATTTGACACAAATACAAGGCAGAACTACGGCGGCCCTGAAGGTCAAAAGACACTTCTTTTTTTTGTGAAATTGTTTTTGAAATGTTTTTGTGTTTTTTGAAATGTTTTTTGTGTTTTTTTAAATGTTTTTTGTGTTTTTTAAAATGTTTTTGTGTTTTTTTTAAATGTTGTGTTGTTTTGTTTTTGACCTTCAGGGCCACCGTATGGAACACAACAAGCATTTTTAGTTTGTTTTAGTTCATCACATCATTGTTTTAAACCTCCTGCTTGTCCAACAAAGCAGCTTAAACACTCAACTTCATGGACGACATTTTTATAAATGTAATATTTTATGCTGGTCCTACAGAAATGATGTTTCATAGTTGGATTGACACATAAACTTGGCCTTTATATAATACCACAAACTACAATGTACTGTAGATTAAACACTTTAATATTGATATCATGTGATAATGTTTTGCTGCTCACACAGGATTTAAAGTCAGAAAAATAACAAGAAAGGAGGACAAAACAACAAAACAGCAGGAACGTGAAATGCATCACTTTATTTAACCAAAACCACGTATCCAGTGTCAGAGCAGAATACTGATCTACGGTCTTTTGATTAGTTTTAACTCAAATGACAGAAATACAAACACATTTAAAGGTAAAGTGTGTACATGTTGCATACTTGAACATGTTGAGCTACAGGTGTTTTATACCCTAATATGTCGACGACACTGTTGTGTACTTGAAGGCGTTATGTACCTGAATATAGTTTTAAAGGTGTTGCATAACTGAACATCATGATAAAGGTGGTGCGTCCCTGAATGTGTTGTGTACTTGAACACGTCCTCAAAGGTGTGTCCTACCTGAACATGTCGTTGGGGTTGAGAGCAGCCAGCCAGTAGCTGTAGGAGTCGGTGTAGTAGTTGCAGGTTCCTCTGCCGTGACACTCGATGAAGGGGATCTTCCTGAAGTTTTCCAGACAGGATCCAGGAGAGGCCAGAGGCTGGCCCGACCCCTCTGCCCCCACTCCTGTTTCCTACAGACCAACAGCGTCAAAGGTCAAAGCAACACTCACAAGCTCAGGTGATGATTGTGAACAGACGGATTCCAAACGATCAGCTCACCATCACAAAGGAGTATCCGAACCAGAGAGACTCCCAGCCTGACGGACACTCTGGAATTATACTGGTCTGACTGTGGACGGCAATCACGTTGGCTCTGGCCTCACACACAGTACACCTTCAACACAGGAAGCTTGTTTTGTATTTTGGGAGTACAAATTAATGTATTAGTTTTGCTTCTGTGTCTGTGTGTGTGTGTGTGTGTGTGTGTGTGTGTGTGTGTGTGTTACCGGCTGATGTAATTCTTCAGTGAATCCCCGGAGATCAGCGGCATGCTGCCCGGCAGCGGTTGGTCGGTGGACAGCCAATAGGAGTAGTCGTTGCGCGAGGCGTAGCGACAGGTGCTGTCGGTGTTACAGAACAGGAAGGGCATGGTGGTGAAGCGAGGTAAACAACTCCCCAATGTACCTGAAGACAGAGAAGACAGAGAAGCTTTTATTTGAACAACATTAACAGTATTTTTGTGTATCTTTCAGTATCTCACGATTCCATTTCAGCAGTGGTGGAAGAAGAAGTTTTTTAATAAAGTAAAAGTAGAAATCTTACTTCAGTAGAAGTACAAAAGTATTAGCATCAAAATATAATTAAATTACCAAAAGTAAAAGTACTCGTTACGCGTAATGGCCCATTTGAGAATCATACGTATATATTAAATTACTGGATTATGATTATTGATGCATTAATGTGTCTGTCACAGCTGGTAAATGTGGAACTAAGTTTAATTACTTCGTATATTGCTGCTTGATATCTTAACCTGATGATTTATATTTTGTATTTGCTGTAAAGTAACTAAAGCTGTCAGATAAATGGAGTGCAGTAGAAGTATGAAATAGCATAAAATGAAAATACTCAGGTAAAGTACAAGTACCTCAGAATTGTACTTAAGTCCAGTACTTGAGTAAATGTACTGAGTTACTGTCCATGACTTTGCTTCTTTGGGTGGATTCAAATTGATTCTTGATTCTGAACATAGAGGAGCGATTGTGGAGTTTTCATGTTTGATAAGCAACTGATTGCGAACATGTAAACACACAAAGGCAAAATTAAGACGAAAGGAAACATTTATTCATGCTAACCCTGCACAAAGAAACACTTTCTACTAAAAAGTTCTATTTCTCAATTATATGTGACTTCAAGAAGTTAAAGTTCCACAAAAACTAAAACTTCTGCCTGGTACATAAATATACTTTAGCCTTCTTATTTCTCCCACTTTTGAAAATACATTGTACACAACATAACTGTACAAATGGTATTTTGTTGAATCAGTATTTTGCTTTTGGAAAAAAAAACGTTTTATTTTTTTTTTAAATCCATTTTTGTAAGTCTTCAGAATCTTAGAAGATAAGATTCTCCATTTTTACACGAATCGATTTTTTTTCCCACAGCGCTATCACTGTTTATGAGTAAAGAAAGAATCAGTCTGTTGGTTTAACGAACTGGTTGGCTCTTTACAAGCACCTCTAACCCTAACCTCAGGACTGGAGGGACTAGTTACCCAGGTCTTGTCCGTGAGCTCGGTTGTTTCCATTGATGAACAGCAGCGAGTATCCGCTGTACATCAGAGTAGATCCTGTAGGGCATTCTGGGATAAAGAGTTCCTGGCTGTGTCTGGTGAACAGGAAGCTGTCGTTCTCCGGTGCATCCCGGCAGGGACCCGATCGACCTGGAACACCTTTAGCACCAACCGGACCTTGTTGTCCTGCGATACCTGTCAACACAGAGTGTTCCTTTATTCCCATAATGTATATTGTTACTTTGAAATAAAGAACTTAATGGTGTCAAAGAAGAGGCCGCCCTTAAATCATTTAAAAAACTGTTTACAAGTTTGCATATAAGAGCGAGTGCAGCAATATCTGTATCTGCTCAAACAACAAAAATGATTCAGAAAGAATATTTACATTAGAAAACATCATACATTTCATTTCAAATATGAATCATTTTGTGAATCAATCTGTTTGGATGAAACACAAGTTTATGTTGAAAATAAACCATTTTTCAAAGAGTAGATTCAAACTATAGCATATAACTTTTAAAGAATAATAGTTCAAATCAAGTATTTTCCAAACTTTGAAGACTTGGAGGATACGTGTTCAGGACAAGACAGGTATTTATGACTTCTTTCAAAACTCACATCCTCTGGAAGCGTTTAAATTAACTTTAGTTTACAGAGTCTGAAATATTTCTGAAGTTGGTTCTTACCTTTTGATCCAAGGGATCCATGATCTCCTTGATCCCCTTTAAATCCAGGACGACCACCTTGTCCTCCTCTCCCAGCCCCCCCTCCAATACCTTTAAAACCTGCAGCCAAAAAAAAAAGCATTTATGGTGTTTGTATCTAAAAGTGCATTTACGTCGCTCACACCTAAAGCCTGAAGATTCACAATATTATTCCAGACCCACCTGGACCTCCAGGTGTCCCTTGGGCTCCTGGGAAGCCGCGTTGTCCTGGGTTTCCCGGGTCTCCAGCTGAGCCTTTATCTCCTGGCAGCATCACCACTTCCCTGGATACGTCCCTCCCCCTCAGACCTGCAGGGGGCAGTATTCAGTACTACAGTTAATACTTATTGGATAGATAAATCGATTCAACGCAAAGTGAAAACATCGATACATATCGGCATTAGCGAGCGGTGCTAAGGGCGTAACGTTGACGCCGCATGTCACGTGAGTTAGAGTAACATTATAGCCGTGTGTACGAATGATTTGTTGGTGAATAAATGTTACAACTGCTCCAGGCAGTAGCTAAGCTCCACCGACTGAATAAAGTGCCGGGGGGGTTAGTCAGGCTCACTTTAGATGGACTGACCTTTAAGGTGGATCGGCTCATTCTCATTTTAATGACAAGCGCCGTGCACCAGCAACAGGAGGTCTATTGTTACTCTTATCTTATTAAAAAGAAGACATTTTTATTTAAAAGTATGGAAGTAATAGTAATTTTCCCGGTGATGTAAACGTAAGAGAATGTGTTAAACGGGCACATAATATCGTCTCATGTCGGTCGCAGGCCCCTGTTTTGTGGCAGACTGTGATGTCTTCTATGGTAGTGTGACGACACTGTGTTACCTCTCCTCCCCGGTGGTCCTGGAGGTCCTTGTGAGCCGTCGTCACCTGGTGGTCCGACCTCCCCTTTCATACCTGGAACACACACAAGGAGCCCACAGAGCAGCTCTGTTGTTAAAGTCGCCCAATAGACTTCAACACGTAACGTTGTGAATTCAAACTGACTGGTTATGTTTAGGAAGAGATCATTGTTTGTGTTACAATAGGAATGTTTGTTACATAACTTAAGTATGTTACGAACAAGTTAAACACGTAAGTTATGTAACGTCACCGTTGACTTTTGGTTTCACTCGGGACACTGTGTTTTGACTTCTTCATTTACTAAGTACGGTTGTTACGTAACTTAAGATACGTACATAAGTTAAGTACGTTACGAATATGACATGTTAAATACGTTACGTAGGTTAACGTACGTGAGTTGAAAAAGGTTGACTTTTGGTTTCATGAAAGTCCTGTGTTTCGACCCGTCCCTCCCGATGCGGACTTTGTCCGACTTCATACCACCTCACCTGACTTCCTTCATAATCACTACGGCCACTAGAGGCAGCTCTGCACGTGGCAAACGGGCGAGAGGGGACACGTAGGACCACTGACCCAGCTTCACTTTACCTTCAGAAAACCAATGAGGCAGCAACAAAGTCTGTCTTCCAAAAGTCATTTTATAAATATTTATTTATATTTTGTCTCAGGGATGATGACTATGGACGCTGACTCATGAATGTACATGAGGATGGCAGAGAATACTCTTTGTGTGTTGTCGTACTGGTCATATACTGGTTATCTGACTGGAGTTCTTACCAACTGGTCCTGTGACACCAGTGTCTCCCATCAGGCCCTTGTGTCCCTGTGGGCCTGGTGGTCTGTCTTCACCCTGTCAACAACAACAACTGTGTTAAATACACTCACTTAGTCATGTTGTGAGGATTTAATCAAACACTCATTTCATTCTGTTTTCCACTAAAAATGTTACTTAATACTTTCAGGAAGTACTTTAATGGAAGATCATTGAGGAGGTACTTCAGATCTGAGATAAACTGGATACTGAGTGTATATAGATTCAGTTGCGTTTATAACTATGAGATGTACAGACCGGCAGTCCCCGAGGGCCAGGGTCACCGGGGTAGCCAGGTGGACCTTGGACACCTGTTGCTCCTTTAAATCCCTCCTCTCCTTTAAATCCAGGACCGGGAGGACCAGGTGGACCTCGATAGCCCGGCGGACCTACAGAGAGAGTTTGACATATTAGTTCACTCACCAGAGTTACATTTCACTGAAGTTAATTTAGTTGCTGTGTTCATTTAACCTTTATTTAGTTCCACATATCATATTAAGGAACATAGTCTGGAATCTACTTACCTGTCTTTGTATGCAGATGATTTATATTTGTCTGATCTATGTTGGCTCAGAACTAAGAGGCAACAATCAAAGTGTTTTCTGTTAAAAGAGACCTTGAGTGTAGAGCCATGCTAACAGCATTCTGAGGCTGCATGTAGACACAGTGGTGATTTAAAATTAAATCATCATCAGCTCAACATTTCAGAGGATCACCAATGTTATTAGATGGCAACCAGAATGTCTGAACCCCATTTAATCACAATCCATCCAATAGTTGTTGATATAGTTCAGACTTCATAGAGGAATGGAAATGTAAACTGGACAAAATACGATGTTTCGTACACTTAATATTCCTGTTTATATGCAGCCGGTCATACTCAGATTAATGTAAAACACCCCAGTTACTAGTTTTACGGCTCCGTCCTTAAATAACTTAAAATCCCCTTTCAATCTGCAGTCATGTTGCAAGATTGTGTTGCAATGTTTCACATGTGGGCTCTTCTTTTTGGAGGTGTGTTACAAACTGCGGTTGAAAACCTCATTTGAGAGGCTTATTCCAGATGATCTCCTCACCTTTGGGTCCTCGTCCTCCAGGGAGTCCTTTTTCTCCTTTACCTCCTTCAGTGCAGACTCCCTCCTTGCCAGTACAACCAGCAGGACCAGGAGGTCCAGGAGGACCAGAACAACCTGGGTTTCCCCCAGGACCAGGGGGGCCAGGTGGACCACAGACACCAGGAGGACCATTCTCTCCAGTACAACCTGAGGAGACCAGAGGAGGTGGAGATTGTGTGTTTTATTTCTGACTAGAAACCTAACTCATTATCACACCTAAGGACTCACCAGGTGGACCTGTCTTCCCCTCTGAGCCCTGGGATCCGATTCCAGGAGCTGGGAAAAGAAAACCAACCAATCAGAGATCCAAACCAGCACCAGGCTGGGTTATAAACTGAATCTGAAACCAGAATACCAAGTGGCTGATCACAGTCCAATCAGATTCAATTTCAGTACGTCGGGTCTCCTACCTCCCATGGCTCCTTTCTCTCCAGGAGGACCAGGTATCCCGTCTTGTCCCTGGTTTCCTCTGGGACCAGCTGGACCAGGATCTCCAGGAGCCCCCTTGTTACCTGAAAATTAAGATATAATTAAACCACTAAGAGGACATTTATCAACTTTATGTTAACAGTCTTTAGATCAGTATCAGTGTTGTTGCAGTAGTACTGTAGTACTGCTACCTGATGGCCCTAATACTACTGTAACTCTGGTTTATGTACCTGTGAGGCCTGTGGGTCCAGAAGGGCCACTTTCTCCTGGAGGACCATCACAACCCTTTTCACCAGGAGTCCCAGGAGGACCTGAGGTAGACAGAAAGAGAGACAGACAAGTTTGACTCCTTGGCTTTACGGAGCTTTATAATTGTTGTGGAAATTTATCATATAGTCTTCTAGTTATATTTTGTCTCTATGAAGTTGTGCGTTTCCTCACATTTGTAATACACATGTCTGATGTCCCTGCATGTGACAGACAGGAAGGCACCACCTTGACCATCGTCACTAAATCAGCAGACGGATGTTAATGGTTGTGATTAACACGTCTGATGTCTCTGTGTCTTTGTCCCATGTGGTGGACAGACATGTGTATTACCTGCTGTCCTGCCCATGCAACTCTACTGTATAAAGACTTGTGTTTCTGTAGACTCGGGTCGGATTCTTGCAGCACTCGTTGGTGCAGGTTTTCCGTCCTTTCAATTGAAAACAATGAACTCTGTTGTAACAATTCAAAGTCTTCATTAAATAACAGCAAAGTTCGAACTTCTATATTTCTTAATTTCTTACCTGAAGGTGATTCATTTTTTAATTACCACCACAATAATAAGTTTCTTTCAGCTCGTTGTTTATCCTTCTGGACTACAGCCACAAAGTCAAGTCAAACTTTAATATCGCCCAATATCACAAAGCATGCCTCAAAGGGCTGTACATTTAATAAAAACAGCAATTAGCAACATTAGCAAAACTTGAGAAAAACCACATACAAAGCATTACTAACGGAAAATTAGACACATACAATAAAAACAGTAGCAGTATTAGCAAAATATACAAAAACATACAGATGTGTAAGTTGGATAATAATAGTTTAGTATTTTACTTTACTGTTCTGATTCACCCTCACAACTCTCATAGCGTCATTTTACAGAGAGAAAGGTGTAAAAAAAACACTGCACACAACCTGCACAATAGTATAAACTGCAGATATGTGATGTAAAAACGTAATAAACTGCAGATATTTGATGTATAAACTGTATTGAATCATACCTCTGCATCCCGGGGGTCCAGAAAGTCCTTTGGGGCCACAGGGGCCATTGTCTCCTGGAGGACCACAGTTACCACTGTCCCCTGGTTGCCCCTTTGTACCCGGTGATCCTGAACATCCTCGATTCCCCTGAGAGGAGAAGACACTATATTGTTGTTTCAGTTGAAATGTGTCTTTTAAGGAGTTTTTAAATCTATAAGAGAAGATATATCCAGGTCATAAATAAATAAATATGTTAAATATCTTCAAATGAATCAGATACACAGAAAACAGAAAGCACCCTAAACAAAGATAGGGGAGAAAGAACTGATAGATAGAAGACTGAAGACTTTGGGGCCACTGGCAACAAAAAGCAAGATGTCATCTCCATACAAGGATATCAGGTTCGGAGTTAAAGCACCTTAAAATGTATTTATTATAAGACATCCCATAAATATTAACAATCTGCCCAATCACATGCCTGTTACGCAACACATTATAGCAGCTGGACCTCGAGTTATACAGCAGTAGCACCAGTACAAATTTAACTTCTGACAGAATTCACAACTGTTATATACATATTACATACATGTTTATCATTATTATACATTTAATGGTAAATGATTGCTCTGTAAATAACATTTCCGTAATTCTGTTATCTGTTAAGTATTGTTTTATTCACTTTATAAGTTTCCATTCTCAATGGGATTTACCTGGTTAAAACATTTATTTTTTTTAAATGACATTTTCAATAACAATTGTGCCGTTATTTGTTAATCTGGCACTAATGATTATTAGTATTTTATCTGTGTGTGTCTGATACCTTTTCTCCTAGAAATCCTTTAGATCCTGGTCCAGGTAGACTCGGTTCTCCTTTAGCACCTTTAGGTCCTCCTGGTCCTGGTATTCCATCTGATCCAGGTTCCCCACAAGGCCCTGCACACGCTTTTTCACCTTTAAAACCTGGTCAGAAAACACCAGAAGATCTTAGAAAAGAAGAGCGACAGAGATCCTTCCAGAAAGTTTGTCTTCCAGAGAGTTACTGTTGATGTTTTAGAAGTATGAAGTTGGTATTGCTGCAGAGTTCAGTCTGATGTTTTTAAAGCCTGTGTATGGTTGCAGACATTTAAATTTAGCACTTTATTCATGTTATTTATTTAAGGGCTTTTGAATGGTAAGAATCTCAAGCAGGTCAATTAGTTTCAACTCACTGGAACTGATCAACAAACCAATCAATCCCTACAGATCCAGATCATGTTTGTGATGAGATGGTAAAATCCTCTCATAATAATAATAATGTTTATAGTGACACAGTTTGTGCTGGGGGGGGCGGGGGGGGAATTACCTGGCTTCCCCATCTCTCCTTGGTTACCGTTGAGTCCACAAGGACCAGGATGACCTTTCTCTCCCTCTCTGCCTGGATCTCCAGGAAGTCCTGACAGACACACACATTCATCAACTGTCAAATTATAATTTTACAGTCATGCTAAATCATATAAACATGATGCAAATAAGAACTTGTCACTCAGGATTCTAACTTTTACTTTGACTGCCATATAAAGTGCGTTTTTAAAGTGGACAAACAGTATTTTCAGTTGGTTGTGTTTACCTTGCGGCCCGCCATTTCCTGGTCTACCGTTGCTGCCGTCAAGGCCCTGTGGCCCAAGGAGGCCCCTGTCTCCCTTTGCACCAGTGAGACCTGTGGGCCCTGAGAGTGAGACAGGAAGCAGACAGACAAGTCACAGACAGGTAGAACAACCCACCTGAGCTGCTGTCAAACAGTCCGACGTCTTTTTATAACCACTTTACCGTGACCGCGATGGAAACGTAATGAGGAATGATTTGAAGAGCAATTCATAAGGACTCAGGAAAATACTGCTATGGGAATTCATTTATTACCTCAGTAAACATTTTCCTGATGAGTTTATGGTCTCAATCTCTAGTTTCAAGTCTTCCTCATTACAGCAATTATTGTCCGATTAAGAGTAAAATAGACGATAAAGGGCTACAGCGCGACCTGTAAATCAGGAGAGAAAAGTAGTAATGCGTATCCCTCCCAAGCTACACACACTCGTCCAAATCTGGTTCCAAAAAAACACAGATGGCAACGGCCAATATGCAAAAGTCGAGGCTTCAAAACAGTAGTCCACAAACCAATGGGTGATGCCACGGTGGCTACGTCCACTTTTATACAGTCTATGTGCCCGAAACAGTTTCTGACAGTACTACTACTTTCATATAGAACTCATCAGAATAGAGTACCCGGGACTCCAGAGTCTCCAGGATCTCCATACATCTCCACAGCTGTCTGGAATCCTTTTGGTCCAGTTTTTCCTCGGTCCCCCTGAGGCCCGAGAGGCCCCTGAGAACCCCTGACCCCGTCAACACCCCTTTGACCTGACAGACAGAGGAACAGATCATATACAGTTAAAGTCAGACCAAACTGATTGATTGACTGACTGACGGATTGATTGATAGATGAAACCTTTCAGTCCTGGTCGTCCATTTTCTCCTGGTTTCCCATCATCCCCTGGACTCCCGGGGGCTGCTGGAGGACCCACGTCCCCTCTGATGCCTAAAACACATGTTACTTCACTTGTGAAGACACTGCATTATATAAACAAGTTGGATGGATTTTGATTGGCCACGCTTCCTTACCTGTGCTTCCTGGCCCTCCATTGGTCCCTCTCAGGCCCTTCAGTCCAACTTCTCCTACTGGCCCTGGAGATCCATCAAACCCTGGGGCCCCATAAGGCCCCTGAGGCCCCGGGGGTCCCAAGCCTGGCCGGCCAGGGTCACCCTGCGCACCCTTTGGGCCCCGTGTCCCTGAAAGACAAGACACCTGTTAGACTGAGAGATCAGTGTGTTTTCTCATTGTGGTTTTACAAACTTTCATAACTTTAAAAGAAAGCTCAAATGTTTTTGGCAATCCTCCTTGTTAGCTGTTTTACAAGTCAGATGAGAAGGTAGATGTAGGTGTATAGGGACACAAACTCTGCAAGCTTGTAGAGATATTACCTGTGAATCCAATGAAGCCCATTTGTCCCTGCTCTCCTTCAGGTCCCGAAGGTCCAGGTAAACACAGTCCAACAGAACCAACTGCACCAGGTACACCATCCAGACCGCTACGACCTAAGAGACACCTCAGTTCAATAAAGTTCACTTTGGGTGACTTTGGTTTTTAAACCTCAGCTTCATCCAATATAAAAATGTATAAATTAGAGACCTTTGGGTCCGGGAGGTCCGTCTTGTCCTGGAGGTCCTGGAACTCCATCTGATCCTTGGGGTCCGGTGTTTCCTTGGGGCCCCACAGAACCATCTTCCCCCTGGGGGCCTGACTGACCCTGCTGACCTGGAAAACCAATACCACCATCCCCCTGTGACAACACCAACGTGAAAGTGAGTAAACCACCACAGGAAGACGCTCAACATGACTTCTGTTTACATGCAGCAGCTCTAAGGACCTTTTCTAAGTTGTTTCAGTACATGATGTATATGATTTACATATAGGTGTGAATACGCACGTACAAGTATCTGTTAATTTCTCTGTGTTCTATCTGTGTTCATATCTTTCTTTATGTTGAGGACTTCCTGTCTGTACCAGTCCATGTTACCTTGGAGCCCGGCATCCCTGGGGAGCCTGATGGACCCGCACGTCCCTTGATACCAAAACTTGGTAAACCTGGACCTCCTGGAGGGCCCTTGAGTCCTGAGCCAGACAAAAACAATGTATTTCTGTTATTTATGATCTTCCGTAAACTCTTTTAAACCCTGAGCTGTTTTAATCAACACTGTTCATTAACCTGACCTTTGACCCCGGGAAAGCCTGGAGGCCCTTGGACTGAAAATCCTTCATCTTCTCTTTCTCCCTTTGGACCAACAGATCCTGGAAGGCCTGGAAATCCTGTCACACCTGAGACCAGCAGAGACAAGAGGCGAGTTAGAAATTAAACATATTTGGGGTCTTTTCACAGATTTTGTAGTTTTCTTAAATCTGCTTTTCACATGTTTCTAAAAGGATCAGAAAAATAAAAGTCAAAAATAAGGATGACACACAAAGCTAAAGTAGATCGACCTGTCTCACCTTCAGGTCCCGGGTTTCCAGATAAACCTTTATCTCCTTTCTTTCCTGGATCTCCTGGAGAGGTTTTGATTTCACCTGGAGAACCTTTTTCACCTGAATGAACAAACAGACAGACAGAGTTGTTGTTAACGTGTGTTCTGGGTCTGAATTACACTGACAGTTAGCCGAGGACTAAACCCATTTCTCAGCTCAGCTGCCTGATCAGCCACATTGTTTTACAGCCTGTAATAGTGGGGACCGTGCACATATTATTTAAGCACACACAGCGGTGATGTTCAAAACTCTCTGGCTGGCTGGAGCATGATTTTCTCTTCTACTGTCCTGTTTTGCTTTCAGCTACATCTCTTTTATTTTTCCTACATGCAAGGAAAAACGATTATTTCTGTAATTTTATCCACCTCTCAAAAGTAACAGCAGACTATTATTTAACATTTAAAAAATAGAAACTGGACAAATACCCCAAATAAAATTTGACCTGTTGTAATGGAGTTGAGATATCCTTCATTATGCAGATGACATGATTGTGTACAAATAAGTTTTAGTCTACCCTCACTTTGAGTCATGTGCATTATCGATTAAAGTTTAACTTTATGATGATGTTGGCTCTGACAGATTCGTCATTGTTGCACAGCTGCGTGGTCTTTATTATAAACAATATTGTGAGAACATCAGATCCAGAGACAGCATGAGATCTCTTCTGCGTCAAACACAAAGTCTCAGAAATGATTCAGTTTTTGTCAAAACAATCTCTGAATAAGCTTTAAGTTATCAAGCACTCACAAAACTTCTCTTACACCAACTCATCTGCAGTTCTAACAAATATCAGGACAGACTGGAAGCATCTCACAGTAAAGAAAGTTGATAAAAATGATTTTACTCCTCGTGCTAAATCTAGAACCAAAACTGCATCGCTCTGAGAATGTGTGGCCAGCAAGGAGTGACTTTCCTCTTCTGATAAATCTGGGTTTGTCTCACCTGGTTTTCCAGGATTCCCTCGCTGTCCCAGGACTCCCACATTGCCTTTAGGTCCTGGAGGTCCTGGATCCCCAACTCCAGGTGGTCCTGGAGGTCCCATCTGACCCGTTAGTCCTCTGGCACCAGTCTCACCAAGCGGGCCCCTCTCACCTTTTGTCCCCAGAGGCCCCTGAGAGCAGGATTTGCAGGATTAACAACATCATCTAAATATCACGTCATTGTGACAGACAGAAGTTATCCTCTCTTGTCTCTGTACAGACACAGGATGAATGATCTGTTGCCATCTGGTGGTGAAATCAATTAAGACACTCAAAAATGAAACTCATCGCTTTGAAGCTTAAAATCATTCGTGTGTAGCTTAAAGGACAGATTCACACTTTTGTAAGTTTATATTAAAACAACAGTGGGGGGCCTGTATGGACATTAAAACAGTTTTTTTTCTTTCTGGGGTGCATAACGATGCATAATAATACAAATAACCCTATATAACATATAAAAAAATAAACAGGGCACACATTTAACTTTTTAACTGTTTAAAAAGTTAACTTTAAAAGATGCTATATTATTTAAAATCTTTGCTGATTAATATTTCCATATGTGTATTATTATTAGGCCTATTGACAGGCCACAGAATATTAAACACATTCTTACATAGATATGTAAAAATCACAACTAAATCCAGCTTAAAACAGAAGAAGCTACGTGAACACTGTTTTCTTTGTGTTTCAGGTCTTAGTGTTTTCGTTCTGGACAGACGGTACCTGATGAATCTGATACTCACAGGATTTCCTTTCTGTCCCAGAACACCTTTCAGTCCTGTAGATCCTGGAGATCCATCTGTCCCTTCGAAACCTGGTGGTCCCGGTGCCCCCCGATCCCCGTCCTCACCCTTTTGCCCCACCCTCTGCATGATCCCAGGGTCACCAATAACTCCTGGGGAACCCGGGAGGCCAGGGATACCAAAGGGGCCCTAAATACAGAACAACATACAGAGACAATAATGAGGTATATCAATAATCACACCAAAGTTACAATCTAACTATCCAATCAGAAAGCCTTCTCTCACAATCTCTTGTTTCTTACAGTTGGATTTACTGAAGCCTATTTCTGATTGGACTGTAAATATGCAGCACTGAGAATGAAGTGGAGCTTGATAATAACGTTGTGCTGAACAGAAGGACTGGCTGGGATCAGCAGGAGTTCAGTCTTAGAAAGTTGAGTTTAATCGTTCTATCATCCTTTTTGAGGTATGATTGAGGCAGGCTGAGGTCCGTGCTGAGACAGCCGACCAGATAGAGCTGGGTATCATCAGCATAGCAGTGGTAAGAAAACCGTGTGAGTGGATAATCAGATGAGGAGTTATTTTGGGATTGTGAAGAGTATGGGGACTAAGCACAGATCCTTGTGGCACCCCAGGGTAAAGAAAGTGACATTTCAACTCCTTGCCATGCCACTTTGAATGATCGCTCTGTGAGGAACGACTCAAACCAGAGTCGTTCCCTAGTTCGGATCGGCTGAATATGATAGGGTTGCCTGTCCTATGTTTGGAGTGCAGAGAAAAAAACTTTATATACTTTCAGCTTTTGCAGCTTTCCCCGATATAAGCAACACAATTACAGTGGCGTGACTGAGTCAGTCCCCCAAAATCTACAGTTATACTCTGTGATAGAAGAGTTTATGGAGGTGATAGGTGAGCTCACCTGTGGACCAGGTGGTCCTCCAACACCTTTGACTCCTTTGTGACCTTCGGGTCCGGTAAAACCGACGGATCCTGGAATTAGAATGACATCACAGAGACAGACAGGTGAGTTTTACCTACTCGCCACCTTAACACTGAATCTGACTCTGGATCAGATCCTGCTGTCTGCTGTTCTGGTCACTGTCAACAGGTTTGTGAAATTATTCTCTAAAAAGGTCATTTTACAGTTAAAGTTAAGGTATTCAATCTATTTTACATCTTAAGATAGTGTTTTAAACATTTCATAATTCCTATTATCTGCGTATTGTGTCCTGCCTTTGAGACATCTCATAGGAAGTTAAATAACATACTGACGTCTAGCTGTCACTCTGTTAATCACAGGATCAATAGCTAAAATAATAATCCGAGTAAAACTGAGTCAGGTGTGGTTCTTACCCATCACGCCATCTTCACCTGGCTCTCCTGGTTTGCCTGGAGGTCCGGAGGGGCCAGGAACAAGAATACAGACCGAGCACAACGCCCCCTTCTCACCTGAAAATCAACAATCAATCAATTATGCAAAACACCCCAATCTCATGAATATCAGAAATCTTTTTGGAAATGTGCTGTTTTGACCCTGAGTGAAGGTCAGGTCCAGGTCAGACTATTATCATGTCATGTGACATCACAACTTTCTCCTCCTCTCCCCCACTCACCCGTGCGTCCTTCCTCCCCTCTGATTCCAGGAAACCCCATTGGGCCTTTTAGACCTTTAGCTCCTGGAAGACCATCGTCTCCCTGCAGAAAATCTGACATAAAGAAGACAAAAATGAAATCAGACCGATTTTGACTTTTTGGCAGGTGGATTTTTGTTTCTTTTGGTGTAGCTAGGCTAGCAGATCCCCCCTGCTTCCAGTCGTTGTGCTAAGCTAGGCTAACCACATCTTCTCATTTGACTCTTTCCCAAAATTTAACCAAGAGCTGTGTGAGTCTAAAGATAGTTAGAAAATAAAATTCACAATGCTACGAGCAGATATGTATTGTAAGATCAGATATTTGAGTAAAAAATAAAATAAACATGTTCACAATAAACATTATACTGACACGTTCAGTTTAAACATTTTGTGACTTGTCAGCTACGTTAATTAACAACTTTTCCTCATTATGTCAATAAATAACATAACCCGGTCAGCATTACCTTGTCCTTCAAAATCATAGCCTATTTCCTATTGCAAATTAATTGTATATAAAAGCAATTCCTGAAATTAAAAGTTGGGCAATTTCGTTTAATCTAAATATGGTTTATTAGAAATATCAGAGGGTCCAGGATGCTTCCTTGAGGGACTCCATACTTTATTTAAGACAGAGGACAAGAGGGTTTACTCAAATGTTGGTCTGTTCTTTTAGAGAAGCTTCCTGACACTTTTATTAATTTTTAATTGTTTTATTTGTATTCTTCTTATAATATTTAATATCATTATTTGTTAATCTACTTTTAACTATTTGTCTTTTGTCTTATCCGGCATTTTATTTTCACTACTGACTACAATTCTGTATCACTGTGTGTCCACACTTAAGTGTATAGTTTGTATTTCTGAAATGTTTTACAGATGCTTGTTTGCCACATTGTGAGGAATTCTTTATTTTACAGCTTTCTGATGATGTTAAACTCTTTCATTAAACCAAGTGTACGACTTCAGAAGTCAAGTCATTTCTAAATAACAGATTTGTCTGAAAGATTTTTATAATCTGTCCAAAATATGATTCTCCCTGTTCTCAGATATCTAATCAGATTAAGACAAACAGTAAAATAGAAAAAGTGTTGAAAGTTTCCGAGTATAAACGTGTTTAGAGTGAAGACGTGTAGAAACGTCCAGGTCCTTTCATCACCTGGCATTCCTGGTTCTCCTGGTTCTCCTTCAACTCCACGATCTCCTAGTACTCCAGTTGGTCCCGGGGGCCCGATGATGTTGGTCCCCGGCTCTCCTGATTCTCCTTTGGGTCCAGATGAGCCTGGTGGCCCCTGGTAGCCCGGTCGACCAGTGGAAGCCACACCTTGAGAGAAGAAGAACAGTCTTCAGTGTGAGATGTTCCCAAACACATGTAGCTAATCATATTATCACAAAGTCAATTCCTAACAGACAACATGGGCCCGTGGGGTTCTGGGGCCCCAGAGCATGTGTCCACTTTGTCAACACTATAGGTGAGCAGTGATTCAACGATAAGCAATATAACGAGAGATACAAACACATTTAGTTTTTTAACTAACTAACTATAATTACACAATGTTTGAAAATGAATCCAGCTGGATACACAAGCAGCAACCTGCGGGTCTAAAAGGTGAAGTGTGAACTGTCTTAAACCTGCGTTCTCTCTAACATCCAGCAGGGCGCAGATTGTATAGAAGTCTATGAGGAAATGTTCCTACTTCTCTCTTGATTTATTCCCTCAGAAAACATTTTCCTGATGAGTTTATGTCTTAGTCTGTAGTTCAAGTCTTCTTCAACACAGCATGAAGTTCATTTAGTAAATTATTTCCCGTTCAGAGTGAAATAGAGGATAAAGCAGCGTATGTTTTAGGGCGGGGCTACCTTGTGATTGACAGGTCGCTACCACGGTGTCGTCTGGTTTGGGTTTTGTCTGTTTTTTCGTCCTCACAACTTTAACTCTTTCACAGTTTGTGTTTTCACTTCATGAAAGGTAATTGTAACATTTTGGTCTACTAAAAATGTTTTGTTCTGCGTTCAATTGTACTTTGCTCCACCCTCTCGTGTCAATTCTGGTCCCAAAAACCAAGATGGCAAACTCAAGGCTTCAAAACCATAGTCCACAAATAAGTACACAATAAGTAACATCACTTTGACCATGTCCACTTCTTTTACACAGTCTATGTATCTACTTAATACTGTCTGATCTGATAATCGATTGTTATCTGATCATTAACCGATAAACAACAGTAAACGATAGAGAGAGAGAGTAGGTGGAGTTTACCTGGCTCGCCCTGTAGTCCAGGAAAACCAATGAGTCCTGAAAGAAAGCAGAGAAGAAGAACGTTACTGTCAAAGGATGAAACCATCATCACATTAAATAAAATGATCAGATCATGTGACTGCTAGGTTTATAAAATACTGTAGCTCAGTCTGATGCTGTGCAGCTGATTAAACATAAATCTTCCCCAAAAATACAAACTGAACAATAATACAGATATTTGTTTTGTCAGATTTGGTACAAAACCCTCTGTAAAATAAACGTTTTCATTTTGTTTGTAAGCAAACGTATGATAAACTAATGTTTACATAGACGGATTCATGTATGGTTGACAATCCATAAGAATGTATTTCATTGGTTTATCCTGGAAAATTTTGGGAGGAATTTTTATGATTTTTGTAATTCATTCATCCTGAATTTTGTGTTTGGACTGTTTAGGATAAAAGAGTTAAATTAACAATTTCTATTATAATAAGACGTAGATAACAGTACACTTTTGAACTGGACTTCAGGAGCATCGCGCTTTTTAGTTATTCTATAAATAAAATGAATTTAGTCTCACGCACAAAATCTAATGTGTCGGAGTGTTTACACAGGATGTAACAAACAAAGCTACCACACAGAGACCAAACATCCGACCATAAAGAAGATCAAAGATAGTGATTAAAATGATAAAAATCGAAACATGTATAACTTTGAAAAAGTCTGAACCTTCCCGGTCCCTTTATGTTGATACTACCTTGTTCTCCTTCGACTCCTTGGGCTCCGCGGGTTCCAGGAACACCACGCTGGCCCTTCAGGGATACGTCTTTAAAAACCGTCTAATAAAAACACACAAACACATATTTAACATGAAGCCTGGCAGCCTGCTTACTGTTGTCCCCGTTTGAAAAGCTGCGAAACTTATATTTCATATGTTATATGTTTTCTCCTGGTTAACTGTTGATCCAATCACTAACGTACCATCGTCTATTAACACAACTTCACTGGTCAATAAGTCAGTATGAAGCGTCATATTTAATCATTCACCATCTGGGTAAAGCACAGTGTCGTCTGCATGGAGGAGGAGCATTCATGTCGACTCACATCTCTTCCATGTTGGAAAATGTTCCTGTACATTTTAAAGCAAATACTTCCTGAGATAAGATCAGTCTTTTCACCATAAATAAAGATCAACAACAGAGCTGCTGAGAATTATTATAATATTGTGTAGTAATAGTTTAGTAGAACAACGACTCCTTTTACGTAAAAGTTGTGAGAAAGGACACAACGCCAAAACAGAGTTTTTCAGGATATCTCCAGTGTGTATATTTGAGACTTGGACCATCTTCGCTTGTTGCTCTTTCGGGATTCTGTTATAAATACATTGTTGAACAGTTTAATCCAAACTATATTTCACCACACAGCTGAACTGTGAGCTGCTGTTCTACCATGAATAGTCAGAAGATGTCTGCACACTCTAAGGCTCTAAATAAATCCTTACTGTCTTTCTTTGTGGCAGGAAAACAATTCTATTTGTAAGATTTTCTTCAGGTCTTGTCCAGGATATCTGTCTCCTCAATAAAGTATGGCTTACCTAGTCGTGTGATGGGGAAATGCTCATATATTTTACTTAATTAACAGTAGTAATACCACAGGGAAGTAGAAAGTCCTGCTTCAAAATATACCTAAAGTACCCAAAGTAAAAGTACTCATCTCATAAAGTAATATGTACATCGTATTAATGTTGCAGCTGGTAAAGCTGGCGCTCATTTTAATTCAATCTATTTAATTTGATTATATATACAGTATATATATATATATATTACTTTATATACTGCTGGGTAGCTTGTTAATTTCTGCCTGGGGATCAATACATACTTATCTTAACCTATGATAATACATTTATTTGTCGATGATATTTTGTATCATCAATCTGAATCTGCAAAGTAACTAGTAGCTAAAAGTAATAAAATTAAGTGAAGTAAAGGTGTTTCCTCTGAATTGTAGTGGAGTACAAGTATTTGTGGCATAAAATGCAAAAACTCCAGTAAAGTTTGAGTATGTTTTTATCAACATGGCTCTTATTTTGGTAGAAGTGGCCGTCCTTCCTGTCAGTTATGTTCCATTTTACCCAGCAGAAGAAACTAAACTTCAGACTCACCTCTCCTTGAAGACCTGGAAAACCACGATCACCTTTCTCTCCCTAAAAACACACAGACCATAAACAGTGTGACACAGTACTGAGTGTACTACTGCAGTAACACGTCCTGAACCTCGTACAGAACTCACCGTGGCTCCATCAATACCCGGAGGACCGAGGAACCCCCGGTCCCCTGCCTCTCCCTGCAGACACACAGACGCCCAGGATCAGTACAACACACCTCCATTACAGGCCGTCGACGCTGCATATGGTTGGTTAGCATTCTTGTTAGCTTAGCATGTTACCTGTTCTCCCAGGTCTCCACGGGTTGCGTCCTTCCCCGGTTTACCCTGAAACACAAACACCAAACAACAAGTCAGACCAGGATTACAGCGGTCCAGGTTTCTGATGAGGGTCATATTAGGGCCATTGGAGGAAGAAATAATAATAATAATAATTACAGAGCCGGTTGCTGGGCATTGTACTATGAGAAAAAACTCAACATCGAGATTAAAGTTGTTTTTGTTTATTTACGAGAAAAAAAAACTTGGATTTATATAAATTAAAGTGGTACATTTACAAAAAAGATTCTTAAAAACTAAGACTCTGAACTGTTGAGGTGCTATAAAAAGATGTTGCATATCTCTAAATTAATGCAGTAAAATGCTTGATTTATTGTCTGTATGTAGTCACAGATATCCTTAAATCAAATGTATTTATTTACATTTTTTCCAGCAACCCAAAGAAATCTAATAAATACATTTCACTCACAATTTAGTGCTATTTTCTTTTGAATTCATAAGGGACACAGGTCACATGTTTTATACTTCTTGTGAATATAATCCAATTAATCTTATTTCTATATATGTGTTTTGTATATACCCTTATTTTGAAAAGCTCTCCATGCCAGCTCAATCTGGGCTGTTTTAATGCATTTACCATAAATCTCAGTATATGTGTGCACTT
This sequence comes from Bovichtus variegatus, assembly GCA_943593645.1. Classification (NCBI taxonomy): domain Eukaryota; kingdom Metazoa; phylum Chordata; class Actinopteri; order Perciformes; family Bovichtidae; genus Bovichtus; species Bovichtus variegatus. The sequence continues at coordinate 78,149 of CALSCE010009422.1, read as the reverse complement.
CAATTTTGCAATATGTCTTGATGTGGTTTCTTGACAAAAAAAAGCGCGCACCATTTTTTCCGAGTTTTTCTCTCCTGAATTTGTGACTTTAGTCTCCAAGAATTTGTAATTTCTTTCTCACAAAATTATGATTTTTTTAATCTCAAAGAATATTAAAAAAAATTCTTGTAAAATTTGGATTATTTTCCCATTTTTTTCAGAATATTCCCTTCCTCCAGTATTTATTATGTCTTTAGTACAATGGCCCTAATTTAGCTAATGGCAAATTTTGTTAGTACAAAACAAAATAAATAAAAGTATAACTTTCACATAATGATCAATAACCTGCTGGTTCACAGGTTTCTGTTGAAGTCATGAGTTGAGATAAATTTTGATTATCGATTTACGTTATCGTAAAAGAGCCGTCTCTCTTACTAGTGAGCCAGGATCACCTCGCCCGCCCTTGTCTCCTTTTACCCCCAGTTTCCCCGACACACCCTGGTGGAGAAAACAAACACACACATCAGTCTGGCTCTCTGACAATAACAAAAACAATGAAAACAACAGTTCGCTTGGTTTTTCTTTTCTGTTTTTACGGTTCTGTCAGACAGACCAGCGGAACTTACAGGACGTCCATCACAACCTTTCGCTCCAACGTATCCTGGTTCTCCCTGAAATACAACAACAAATATCAGTGAAAACAGACAGAGAGACAGACAGACAGACAGACAGAGAGACAGGCAGCGAGACAGACAGACAGACAGGCAGAGAGACAGACAGACGGGCAGAGAGACAGACAGAGAGACAGACAGACAGGCAGACAGAGAGACAGACAGGCAGACAGAGAGACAGACAGAGAGACAGACAGAGAGACAGGCAGAGAGACAGACAGACGGGCAGAGAGACAGACAGAGAGACAGACAGAGAGACAGAGAGACAGACAGACAGGCAGAGAGACAGGCAGAGAGACAGACAGACGGGCAGAGAGACAGAGAGAGAGACAGACAGAGAGACAGACAGAGAGACAGACAGACAGACAGAGAGAGACAGACAGAGAGACAGACAGACAGGCAGAGAGACAGACAGACCTTCAGTTCTTTGGGTCCTTCAGCGTATAGTTTAATTCCTTTCTGTCCAGGGATCCCCGGCGGGCCGCGATCACCCTGACAATCAAACACAGCTGATGGTGATGAAGATGATGATGAAGATGATGATGATGAAGATGATGATGATGATGATGTTTCACAGGTTAGAAATGTTTGAATATCCGTCTTGTATCACACGGTCACATTACAATCAGAGTGTAAAATGTTCCAGGTGATAACCTGGGAATTAGCATTAGCATTAGCTTTAGGCCTCACCCTCTGTCCGCGGGGACCTGGTATCACTGGACTGGGACCCTCCTGACCCTGAAACAAAAACACGGTAACATCAGGACCGAATCATCGCAGACTAAAGTCACATGACCAAACAGAACCTCAGGGTTCAAACATCTGCTGGAGATTTCATTTATTTATTTGGGCTGCACGATATATCAGCTCAGCATCGACAAAGCGATGTGCGCGATCGTCACATTGCAGGACGTCGATGTCGGCAAATGAACTAAAACAACAACATGTTTCAGGGTTTGTGCAGCTTGAAGAACAAAAGGGAAACTTCAACAGTTCTCATTTTCCATGACTTTCAAGAGTTTCCGATAAGTTACCTCCAGTCTGGAGGCCCAACACACTTTCATAGGGAATTTTTTCATATTTTATACATTTCAATGGGTGGGGAATTTTGCCCGTGGTGCGCCGTGACAGACCGGCTCTAGATCCAGACTCGCGGCTCCGACCCTGAGCTTTACAGCACCCTTCGCCCGGTCCTCGCCGCTTCCCGGGGCTACCGGCGCGTCTGTCAGTCGGGTGGACCGTCCTCAGTGCGAGGGGTCTACACTGCGGCGACGTCGTTCACAGCTTTGTGGATGTCATCATCGTTTATTTCTTTACAACCAGCGAGTTTAGGAATAAATTGTTTACAGAGAACAAAAGCTGTTTATCGAGCCTCTTCATTTTGCGCTCAAAGTTCACCAGATTGACGAATTTAACTTGAAAATGTTCAAAACGTTGGGGGAAAATTTCTGTATTTTTTCATATCGCAATATACTGTATATATTGTAGGAAATAAAATATTGCAATGTCATTTCCAATACCGTGCAGAGATGTTTAAATTTAAATACAAAAAAATACTTGTGTGAACAAGTTATTAAATGATGCTAACACGGTACTTGTGCAGGTAAGATAATAACTTTTCAAACCTGTGCAGATAAAAGTGGGACTTTGGTGGTTCTGTTGTTAACATCGTCTTTAAGTTTTGTCAGATCAGTGTTTGATGTTTTTGGCCTGAATTTGTAACAGTGGTTAAAAACAAGATGTATTAATGAGTAAAAGTGCGATTATGGTGATTAAAACGTACAAACATTGTGTTTCAGTGCACAGTTTCAGACACTGAGTGCAGCCTGTTCGCACACTGACCTTCTCTCCTGCTAACCCCGGGAACCCTCGACTTCCCTGAATTAAAAAGAAAACAAAAACAGCTGATGTCAGTAGGTTCAGCCATTGATCACAAACATTTAAATAAAGTTTGAGGGTTAAAGATTGTACAGGAAGTCCGGCGGATCCTAGTTGTCCTGGAGGGCCCGGTTCCCCTGGATTTCCGTTAAGCCCCTGCAACACAAACAGCCAATCAGAGCACACTCTCCACCAGCCAATCAGAAGAAGCTCTTCTGGCACTATGGCAGGCCGCTCTGCAGCAGCGATGTCACAATACCAGAGAAATGTTTCTCAATACTTTCTCATTAGTACTTCAACATCACTCCTTTATTACTTCATACTGATTTTTGTCAGGAAGTTAGACATCTCATAATTCATCTAATATCTTTTTTATATTTCTGTGAAAACGTCTTCAACAACTGGATTTATTCAAGTTTCTCACAAAATCTAAATTTTACAAGATTACATTTGAACACATCATGATAACATTATAACGTTTTACTAAATAGAGATTAAACGCACCACAACGCTACTCAAAGGAGCCTTCGTTCTCCTGCTGCCGACAGCTAACAGCTAACAGCTATCAGCTAATGTTAGCTAGCTCTCCTCCTGCCGGTTTTAACATGGATTTGTTGTTTACAATGTGGTATTATCAGGGAAAGTATAGGACGCATCGATGGTGAGTTTACTGCGTCCAAAACGCATTTTCTATCAACGGGAGCCGATATTGTCAAGCCCTGACGGTACTTACTGAATAGAGCTTGAACGCATCGTAATGCCACTCAATGGAAACTCCATTTTCGGCTGCTAACAGCTAACAGCTAACAGCTAACAGCTAACACAGATTTGCTGTTCACACTGTACAAGTATAATACAAATACAATACAAGTACCGTTAAGTTTTCAGAATTTTGGATTCGCCTTGGCACCAAAGTATCATTATTGTTATTATTGTGACTGTTTCAGTGTCAGGTCGTCTGCTTTTGATTTTTGTTTCATGATTCCTAGTTTTAGTTTTCTCAGTGTTTACCGTGCTGTTTTTTTTTTCAGATCTACTTCTGTTTCCAGATGCTTTTGGGCTAAAATTATGTTATGTGAGTTATGAGTCATAGTTACAAGTCATATAACAAAACCTCTCTGGTCATTCGGAGTGTTCCTGTCTAAATGACCACAGACTGAGGAAGACCATTTGTCTAATCTGAATAACAAAATGTGTGACCCTGACTGACATTTTCTCCGTCTCGTCCTTGTGGTCCTGTTGCTCCTTTAATTTCCGGAGTGACGGGGAAGACGTACGTTTCACCCTGAAACCAGAAACAGAAACCGAAAGAGCTCAATATCAGTTTAGTTTTTCTTTCTTTATCTAAGATGTGTTTCCTAAAACAGTGTTTGATTCTTTGGATGAACATTTTTACAGCTTTTTCCTCACTAATTATAAATAAAAAATAAAAATAAGCACCTTTCATACAAGAAATGCAAGCAATGACTGTAGCTCTGTGGTCACATAAGAAATGTTCTGGTTCCATGACATAAATTACACATACTGCATAAATATATATATATATATATATATAATATAATATATATAAATATAATACACGTCCCTGAACCGTGGAGCCATGCAGTGTTAGCTGTGAGCTATCTGTTGAATATTAACTGCATGTGTGGCTCAAGTGAAAACACCTTTTTTTTGTTTAATACCAACAAAGTGAAAAACATTTTTGAAGAATTGTAGATCCAGTGTTTTATCATGAGAGTACGTGGATGTGTGCAGGCGTCACCTTTGCACCTCGCAGTCCTGGTCGACCCTGAAACACGAGAGCATAGTTAGCTTTAGCTTCTCAAAAGGAATTAGCCTGGCTTAGCTGCACTGCCTGAAGAATTCAATGCATCCAATCACTGCTATGTACGGGGAGTAGGCAGGACTTACTTGAATGCCGACTGATCCTGGAACCCCAGAGAACCCTGGGTAACCAACATCCCCCTGGAAGACACCAATCAATACATCAATTAGCGTTTGTGTGGATGAGGTCATCAGATCTTTCCTCCTCTAAAGAGTGAGGAGGAGGAGGAGTTCAACATGTAAATGTTCTGCATTTATATGTCGCTTTTTCAATCTTTGCGATCACTCAAAGCGCTTTACAACACATCAGCATTCACACACACACACACACACACACTCAGAGGTTACAAGGTGCCACATGCTCATCACTGATAACCTTCCACACACACAGTTGGCCATTTGTGGTTCAGTATCTTGCTCAAGGACACTTGGACATGCTGACTGCAGAGGCTGGGGATTGAACCCCTGACCCTCTGCCTGGTGGACGACCTCCACCTGCTGAGCCACAGCTGCCATAAACATGTATTGCTGACTCACTGCATTACTGACGCTGGGCTGAAGGTAAAAACAGCCTTTAAACTTCAGGAAATGTTTGCATTTCCCTCATATTGCCTGATTGTCCTATTGTTGTATTTCACCCTCCAACTTCATTAATCACCTCAATAAATGGAACTAATTTCATCGTCTATAAAATGTACTGGTGGTGTACCTCAGGGCTCGATTCTGGGTCCGATTCCATTCTCCATTTACATGCTTCTAATCATCACATCATTAGAAGACATAATGTGTTTTTTACAGATGATACACAAGAGCATCTTCTGGTAATGATCTGCATGGCCTGATTAACTGGGAAATAAAGAAGAGGTGGGCCTCATCTCTACCTTTGTCCCGTTGCATCCTGGGAGTCCTGGTCGGCCGATGGGTCCTTCATGTCCGGGGAGTCCCTGAGAAAACACAGACAACAATATTGTTTTTTGTAGAAAATGATAAATCACACGGACAACATCAAGTGACTAAATATGTTTCCAATGCAGTTTCTTTTATTTGAAGTTCGATGCTGTACTCGCAAGTATTTCAGCAAGATCAGATTTTTAGAGCTCATTCATAGATTAAAAATAACTCAAGAAGATTGGAATCTTTTGCACTGCAAGAATATGTGATTCAAACCTGCAAATAATTAAAAATGTTCTAGCTTTTAAAAAACTTAATGTAAAGTGTCTCAGAGAGTTTTGATTTTTAAACTTGAAAAACATGGCGGCTGTCCTGGAAACATCAGTTTATTATTAATAATAATACAAATATTAATTATTTCAAATAAAAATAATGAATAATAAAAGAAGAAGAAGAAGGAGAAGAAGAAGAAGAAGAAGAGGAAGAAGAAGAGGAAGAAGAAGAAGAAGAAGAAGAAGAAGAAGAGGAAGAAGAAGAGGAAGACGAAGAGGAAGAAGAAGAGGAAGACTACTCATAGACATGTTGGAAATAAGATGATGTGCTCGCATTAATAAAAAGCTTTTTTAAAACGATAACTTTAGAAGATGATCACAATCTAAATGATCTTGATCTGATGTTTAATTCTCTCTTTTCTCTGTGTACATGCTTCACATATACTGCTTCTTACCGGCAGTCCTGGAGGTCCTGGGAAACCTGGCTTTCCTGGAAGACCCTGGAGGAAACCGAGAGACAGACTTTATATATGTATTCAGGTCAGTTTTAGAGATATCAAATGTTTAAGTATGAATTATGGCTAAATATGCCTAAAATGATGCTCATCCTCATCGTACCCGAGAGCCTTTCAGTCCTGAACCTCCTGCTGTTCCATGTTCTCCCTGAAGACAAAGAAACAACCAGAAGAAAACCATCACGTCCAATAACTCCACAGAGACCTTTATTCTCATGATATCCAGCACACAGTGGCTTTTATAGGGGACATTTGGGGACATGTCCCTGTCCTATGTCCTTGTTCTATGTCCTATGTCCTATGTCCTTGTCCTTGTCCTATGTCCTTGTCCTATGTCCTATGTCCTATGTCCT
>CALSCE010009415.1:6240561-6258253 GCA_943593645.1 Bovichtus variegatus | reverse complement strand
TCTCTCTCTCTCTCCCCCTCTCTCTCTCTCTCTCTCTCTCTCTCTCTGGTCACCGGCTCTCTGCGCGCTCAGAAGAAAAGGAGGAAGCGGAGAGAGAGCAGCTCAGCGGCAGCTCGTCTACTCTACTACTGAAGGAAAAGGACAAGATTACAGAAACACAAACAAACTAACTATCAGTTGATAGTTTTACTCGGAACAACGCGCGAGAAGCGACTTTTGCAACCCCAGAGGCGCCAACAACTTGCGTTGGTTCGTTAAAGTCAAAAATAAAGACCGCTGCACAGACAGTCGGAGAATGGCAGACTCGGCGGCGGCCAACAGCGACGGGGAGGACGGACCCCGCGAGCCCATGCGGGGCTTCGCGCGCCAGGGAGCCCTTCGCCAGAAGAACGTGCACGAGGTGAAGGACCACAAATTCATCGCGCGCTTCTTCAAGCAGCCCACCTTCTGCAGCCACTGCACCGACTTCATCTGGTAAGAAGCGCAGACAGGGGTCGACTGAGGGGTCCACAGGACAGCAGTTAAAAAAATCGATTTCAGTTAGTTTAAATGCTTTTTTCTTAAAAATGAAAGTAAAGAAATACAACTATATATAGGACTAATAGACTATTTAAGTTTAGACATTAGTGGGTGCACCCAGAGATGGAATACAACGAAGGGAGGAAACGACTGGACAAGTTTAGTTCAGTTTGCTTCATGATTTACTGACGATTTAAATGAAAAATTAGAGAGAGAGAGAGAGAGAGAGAGAGAGGGAGAGATCAGGCCTATTGATATGAAAAAGACAAAATGGCTGTAGGGTTTTATAGTAGGCCTATTACATCATTAAGTTACAGCAGGAATAAAGAAAGTGGGAGGGCTGCACTGGTTGCACACATTTATTGCTCAGAATAAACATTGATTTCATTCTTATTCACGTACTTGTTGATGCTATGTGTGTAAGTTAGGGCATGAGGGAAGACGGAGAGATATGTGGGCTGCGCCAAAATAAAAAAGGAATAGCTGCAGACCATTGTTTGATGGTAGCAAGTAGGCAGAGGAACTAAGAGAGGCTGAGCAAAAATGAAACAAAAGCAGTGAATAGCAGCCAGCAGGAGAGGTAACAAAAAGTGTCTCGCACAGGTCAAACACTGACACACCTTCAGCCCTCCTCCTCCTCCTGCTCCTCCTCCTCCTCGCTTCCTTTTCTCCCCTAAATCACCTGTGCATACATGTCATCATGCAACCCACCAGGGTTTACTAGACAGTGACTGCGCTTGGGTTATTAATTTAGTTTCCGGCTCTAGGTTGGCCTAAATTGTCCCGTTTATTATTATCTGTGCTGTGCACTATTCCCAAAATGGCCATTATTTAACTCCTGCGATGGGCTTTTTAATTTGTGAATGGCTAAATGATTTGACCTAGAAGACTGTGTGTGTGTGTGCGTTCATGGGAATCTAATGTGATGGTCTCACTGGTTGTAAATACTAAACGGAGAAACACTGTGCACCATGTGTAATTTCTTGACCCGTTTAGATTATTAAATCATCTAACTGTCTATCAGTCTATCAGTCTATCTATCTATATGGGTCAATAAGCATAATGAAAAGAACAATGAGTGATTTCTCACCCCGAGAGATTATCTATTTGTAGGCACAATATGAAAATGAGCAGGTGTGTGTGTGTGTGTGTGTGTGTGTGTGTGTGTGTGTGTGTGTGTGCGCGCGCGCGCACCTGCAGGCATTCCAGCATTCCCCATACCATTGACTAGGTGTGGTTGACCATTTTGCCCTGGGGCAGCTGCAGCCCTGCCTAACAGAAAAGTATGTGGGGGAGTGTGTTTGTAAATATAAGTTGACTTCAGTGCATCTACTGTACTTTTCAAACAATAATCGAATGTCCTCGCTGCCTGCATACGTCAGTGTGTGTGTCTGTGTTTAATTTGTGCTCTTTTGAATGGAGATTTAGCACTGCACACAAATGGCAGACAGTATTTGACATTTGCTTCTACGCAAATGTCTTGAGGCGAAGAAAGAGGGTTTCAGAAATCCTTTTCCAAGTTTTGTGTGTGTGTGTGTGTGTGTGTGTGTGTGTGTGTGTGTGTGTGTGTGTGTGTGTGTGGTCTATGTGCGTACGCACGTCTGTGCCTGTACAATGTTCAACCTGTTTTCTGTGTATGTTTTCTCCACAGGGGTTTTGGCAAGCAGGGATTCCAGTGTCAAGGTAGGTGGATTAAACACACACACACACACACACACACACACACACACACACACTATTAGATGGTTCTCCATTGCTTAACGATTGGAGGTTAGCTTGGTTGCCCCGACATTGTTTCCAGTTTTTTTCTTCTCAAACTATCTCTCTTTCTCTCTTTAGTTCTCTCATTTCCCACTTTGAGGTTTGGGTTGCAAGACCAATCTCATACTTCATGTCTCTAATCCTATTTTTTTTTTTTATCTCCTCCTTACCTTTGTCATTTCCTTCCACTACCTGCTTATTTTTCTTCTTCTCTCCACCTCTCTACTCCTGTCTATATATTTCTTTCCTTTTTACTTTCTTCCTTTTTTCCTCTCTTCTTCTCTTCCTTTGCAAGTGCACAAGTCAATTCGAGTTCTCGGGTATTGTTTCTGATTCAAAAGTCGCAAACTCTTAAAAAAAGAAAATAGCACAAAAACATGCATTTAAAAAAAAAAAAAAAAAAAAGCGAGCGCCATTGTTTATTCAGTGTTGTTTTTAAGTGGGTTTTAATGAACACCATTTCCAAATCTCAAATCTTGACTCTTGACGTCATTAGCTTGACAGGCCAGTCAGCCTCCCCGCTGTGCAATTCATTGAAAGCATAGCAGTTTAAAATAGTCTGGCAATTCCTTGGGACTTGATGGGAACAAAGAACAATATCATGATGCTCTTACTCCAGCAGGGGAGTAGAATGAACGCTGATAATAAGAAATAACGGAGAAGTGATTTCCTACTTTTTAAAATATATGTGCGATGTTAGTGTAGAATACAAAAAATATATTCTGTACCTTTTTCTATTCAATTTCTTTAATTTTTTATAAAGATAATAAGAGTTGAAGATAAATGCAGCTTTTCATATGTATAGAGCCATTAAAGACAAGTGGAAAAGGCTCTGGGAAAGCACATGGTGCAGCAGAGGAAGAAGAAGTCTGGAAGTGGAGGCAGGACTTTAGTGCTTTATTCATAGTGAAGCAAACCGTAGGTGTATATTTAGGTATTGATGGTTGGAAGGTGACCAAGCATGTAGAAGGAAGTGAGTCAGCATGAAACACTGCTGTATAATCAAAACTGTATTTTGTTCAAAAATGTATAATAAGATGGGACTTTATCACAGCAGACATTTTGACTTGTCATAGCAGGGAAAGCAACAGGTGTTACTGAAAACACATGCGCAATACCAGCACCCTGAAAATAAAGTAGCTAAATGGAATACGTCCGTTATTAGTTTTAATAATTACATATGTGCTCTTTCAACTGTGTCAAAATATCTTCTGTGAAAAAGACCGATTGTGACCTTAAGAGACAAGTCACGAAGAGCAAAACCTAAATTGCGTACAACCCTTACGGAGGATAAAGTTAGAGGTTGAAGTGAGTTAATTTTAAATCAGTTTATCTGTAGAGATGCAGTGTGTACTTCCTGAAATGATAACACATAGCTTGACGCGCAGTTTTGTGTCTGTGGCTGGTTTCATCTGCTTAGAAAAGAAGCTCATAGGCAATGCACTACTTGGTTTGAAACACCGTGCTGATGAGGAGACCTTGATCTATCATAGTATAAAGAACATGCCAACATATGCATACAATCTGAGTTGGAAAAAAAAGAGAACTTATTTTTATGCAATCACAACCGTGGGACCTGCGTTTGCATTTATCACGGCCCCTGCAACATCCAACATAAAGACACAATGCACAATGAACCACTGTCTGCCACTGTTTGCATGTAAACTAATAATAAAATATTTCCATTTTTAATTTTTTTCAGAATATATACAAAACAGAATTTTGAGATTATCAAGTTGACAGATGTTTTCTTACACCACAGGAAATGACATTAGCTATCAGAGAAACATATCCAGTCGACAGAAATGTCACGGTGCGTTGGGCTTTTGTGGGTTTTTTCTTCATCAATTTGCTTAAAGTCTATGTTTTCCACTTGCCACTTGTTTTCCAGCCAACTGGATGTGTTCAAGGATTTTTTACGTCTCCTAGCAACAGTGAAATATTAAGACGCAACCGTCTATATGCCGAAGGATGGAAGAGGTGCTGTTCGGCACAGCAGTGGGTTAGCTGGTAATTGGCCTGTGTGTGTATAGTGTCCTTTAGAGGAAGCATCCGCTGCACTGTAGGGACCCTCAGTGCCTCTGGAGACTAAGGGGTGTGAGTGCAGGTGTTGGGGCACCTGCTATCTCCACTCTGATACTGGGGCTGAGGGACGGCACGGGCAGATAGATAGATAGATGGATGGATGGATGGATTGGTAAATGAGAAAGAGGAAATGAGAAATTATTAAAATTTCACTCCACTTGGTGTCCACAATTCCGCGTACGTGCGTGTGTGTGACTTACCAACAGTTTGCTTCTTCCATCAGGTTTGTGTGTGTATGTCTCCTACCCATTTTCTCCGTCTGTAGCAGGGTATCATTTCCCTAGAGCTTGGGGAGAAAGGGAATTCCTCTGCAAGGTCACTCGCACACGCACACGCACACACACACACACACTTGTGAAGTAAGATCAGTGTTTAGGTGTTCTTTGCCTCTTGGGTTTATACGTGGTTGTGTTTGTTTGACAGTCACATAGTTCTCGCACAACTAAATGGAGGGTGTTTGTGTGTACATGGCGTGATTGTGGCGTATGATTAGGTGAATTTATCTCTCTCAGATATTATAGTATAAATAACTCAAACCGAATGTGAGAGAAATGGTGTTTATGGATGGTGTGTTTACATGTCTTTCAATGAGAGGTGGAATCATCAATAAGAGGCTGGCAGGCTGTGTAAACTACAGCGCCTCTGTTTCTTGTGAGTTCATCAGTAGTTTGGGGCCTGAGCAGACAAACCAGTGTCCTTACTGTCTCACACGGCGCTTCAAGTTTCTGTTTGCGTTTCTTATTACTTCTCTCTTGCCTCACACGGGGTTTTGAAGCTCTGACCTTTGACCTCCTCAATTTATGATGCTTTATGTGTAGGTGATCCACAAGAGGGAGATTATTTTAGCAACTTTTGCCACGATTTCATGCCCAAACATGAATAATACTAATTTAAACACCTACTTGTTTATTGCTACTGTAAGCCCATTACATATATTCCCCAAAGCAAAGTGTTTTTAGGTTAAACAAAGCTAAGCTTCATTAATAGCTCTTAATGTTGTGACATGTGTTCCTCTTGGTCTTCATTCTGCCTTGTCATTGGTTAAAAAAAAAAAAGGAAGTTAGATTAACTTGTGCTATATCAAGTAGATATATTTTTTGTTGCTTTTTGTTAACAGTAATATTGATTTTTGCCCACAGTTTAGTCCATCTTGCTTTGTTGTCAACTTTAACAGCTTGCTGCACATTACACACTCTTATGTAGTTAAGCCGGGAGGATTCTTGCCATGAAGTCAAATAAATGAGTTGTTATACAGTGTTCGGGGCTATAGGTCCTGCTCTCTGCCGTATCAATCCAGGCAGCATGCAGAAGGAGGGTGGCGGCTGGACGGAGAGCTCGGCACCCCTGACAGCAGCTTTTAACAGGTTTCAGAAAGCATCCTGTGGTAGTATGCACACCCAAAAGGATGTGATGTGGACAGTTAGTAGCTAATGTGACGTGTACTTTTTACATTTCCTGCCTGAACTAACATAAACGTTGGATTGTCTTGTTTGATTTCAGCGCTATTTTATCTTTCCATTGCGCACCAATCAATATCAGCTGTTAAAACAGCATGCACAGTACAGTCGATACTGTGGATCTGCATGCCGAGTATGTATGTAATCTAGTGCCATGTACATACATTTAAAGCCACAGAATCAACTCTTTATGACGGACAACATTTCACAGACACTAAACAGCCACATGTGAATCCTATGAAAGGTGTGTTTTAGACGCTAAAAAACGTACCTGTCCATCCACTCCACACCTTTTACTTCTCGCCTCTGCTTTTTCATTGGCTGGATAAGTGTTTGAATACTTTACACGGCTAATAAAAATGAAGTCAAACCCAGCTGTCTGAGTTGTGTTTTGCACAGTCCTACTACTACGAATACCAGCAGTGAGGCTGACTGGGTTTTGCATATTGTGTAACTCTGTATACAGTATTGCTGGTCAGAGCAGCTCACTGCTTCTGTGTTGTTGAAGCTGTAAATGATACATGATAACGTCTCGGGGAGATTCTGCAGTTTGGAGTGTCGGACTCAAAAGCGGTACCAGTTTGTATTCTGTAATGTGGTGTTTTTTCTAAGAAGTATGTGTGTGAGAGAGTTTTGAAAATATGTCATACTTCTTTGTGTGTGTGTGTTTGTGTGCGTTCCTAAATGAGTGTGTTAATGAGTTGAGTTCCAGTTTGTTACAGACTGCCGAGTGTCCTCCACTGTCTCCTCACAGACTTGGGATAATGGACAGTTTATCACTTTAGAGAGCTTCAGAGCGATGGAGGCGGGGACTGAGTGGCAGGAAGTGTGAGAGACATAGTAAATAGGGCAATAACAAGGTGAAGAGAAAATGTAGATGTATGAACATTTGGGAAAGAAGGATGGTGAGGAGGGAGAAGCAAAGGAAGATAAAATGGGGGTGGAATTCATAGAGGAAAGAGGGAGAGGCAAAAGGGGAGAAAGCGAGTGGGAAGGAAGGGTGTAGGAAGGAGAGCAGGATTACATGCGATGTCCTTGAGAGTTCCAATGAAGGTAGCAAGCGCAGGGAAAACCATAAGGATGAAAGGCATGTTGCATGTCCTGAGAGAGCAAAAAAAAAGTGCTGTTTTCTCTGGTCTTGTCATGTAACATCATGTGACATGAAACATGCAGAGAACATGTAGTGCAGTGTACAGTAACAGGATACAGGGAAGAGAGAGGAGGCTTGCATTTAAAAAAAAAGAGGAAATGATGAAGAATTGAGGAAGGATAAATCAGTGCAGCAATAGAAGAGATGCACGCTGTGTAAGTTCTCCATAATGTATTCAAGCCACCATTCTATTCAGCATCCAAAATATAATCCTTTTATAGTGTATATGAGGTCTTATTGTGCACACGAAAACATGCTGTGCTGTTGCTGATGATGCCATCAAGGCAAATGGCTGTACATGTTTTTGCCGTCTGTTTGATTTTATAGAATTCCATCATGTTCTTGTTCGAGAGGACTGCACACAACTTGAGTGGTATGCTCCTGCAGGCAGAGAACAATTGCATATATATATATAAATGGAAAAAAAAAGAAGAATAAATTAAACAAGCCAGATGGTTGTAAATGAATGAGAAAGTATGCTGGAATGACACTCGAGCAGAGAGGTGGTGGGTGAGATTTTTTTCTGCCAGGCAGAGGAGATAATGGACAGGGTAGAACAGAGACGAGAGAGGGAAAGGGAGAGATAAAATGGTGTAGGCATGGAGTGTAGACGCCACCTAAAACAAGCCCATAAAGGTGCCGTTTGCTGCAGCTGTAAACCCTCTTTAAAAGGATTTTTTTAAAATTTATTGTAAAAAGCACTATTCAAGAGTTCTATATTCAAGTTTCCCTTTGACTCCTGGCTTCTTTTGTGTGTTGGTTTAATCGGGTGTCTCTTGCTTTCACCGGCAACCATCAAGCCAATCTGTGTCTGTTGGCGCTGGCGAACGCAGCTCAGGTGTTTCTGCAACTCCAACCTGTGTGGGTGGGAGTTCTCCGGATCGAAAACCTGCCTCCTACACATAAAAACACACACGCATGCACGTATTCATGCAAGCACACACACGCACAGATCACACAAATGCATGAGCTAACACATTAAACGCAGAATAAACCACACGCACGCACGCACACACACACGCACACCGCTGATGTAGAGGTGTATCATTGAGATCCTGAAGCAAAGGGAAATGGATCAAAACATATCTGATTCTGTCATCCAGTCTTTTGTTTCTCCACCTCCACTGTTCTCTTTGTTTCCCTGATTTCTTTCGACCTATCGCTCTCTCCTTTCTATCTCACTCTCTCCGTCTTTTCTCTTTCCTTCTCATCTTCTCCCCTTTTTGTCCATCTTTCCGTTCTTTCCCTATCTCTGCCAATTGCTCCGTCTTCTTACCCTTCATTGTTCTCTTTCTCAATTTGTCTCCCTCTCTCTTTCTCCCTCCATGCTCGTCTTAGTTCCCCCTCGCTCCTCCTTCCTCCATTTCTCCAGCTCCGCACTTCTCCCTCCACCTCACTCTCTATCTCCCCCTCTTTCTCTCTAGCGGCTGTGTGTTGGAAGCTGTGGGCTTTGATGCTTTTTATAAATAGCCCAAGTGTTCCAATGAGAGTACCACCAAATGGGATGGATGGATGGATGGAGGGATGGATGGATGGATGGATGGATGGGGGAGTGGAGAGGGGGGTGGAAGAGGAGGGAGGACTGAGTGTGTAGGTGTGAAGGGAGAACATTTAAAAGCGGCAGAAAAAGAAAAGGATTAAAAAGCAACAGAGGCAGACAAAAGGTGTTTATTGAGATAACAGAAAGCACTGATCGGAGAATAAAGATATGAAACAGTGGGCTTCTCAGCCCTGCCTGTGCTAAAAGAGATTGCAGGTTTAAATAATGTATATTGAAATATCTTAAACATTTATAGTACTTCTATGAATATATATAAATATACTACTGCATCAGGGATCTAACATTTTGAAACATTGGAAGCCTGTTGTAACAAAACTGACATTTTCTTCATCTTGATCAAAGACTATCAAATATTTTGAGGAGATTTCAATTCAAATGATCCAATTTAGAAACACTCAGTTGCTTGAAGTTCATCATTTCAAAGTTTCAAGTTCAAAATACTCTCATATCTGAGTTTGGTGCGAGCCATGATTGTATATTTGGTTGGTGCCTGTGAGTAATCTCAAGTACAGATGTGTTGTCGTGGAGTTAAACATTTCATAGTGTCATTTTCTTGTAAATTCAGACATCTACTACCATGCCTGTATCAGACATATGACACTCTGTGATCATTTTCCTCAGTATAATGCATGTTGACCACAGCTGTGAAAACACTCTGTAAGATCTGCAGTGAAAACATAGCCTCGGATTGTCATTTCTATGATTTTTTTAAAAATCATTTGGTATTTGATTAATTATTTCTGCAGGTGTTCGAGCTAGGTATGCATTTGGCATCTGCTTCATGTACTTGCTTGTATATAATGAAACATTATAACATTATAGCTGTCAAATAGGGGACCTAAAAATAGTATTGTTTCGTACTTGTGGATTGTGAAACCCTGAGTTTCGTGGATTTTCATTGGCATGGCTTCTTTGTCGAGTTTTTATAGTCATGTGGTCTTGCTACTGTTTAAGAGGGTTTTCCACCTTTTTTTTATAAACAAAATCCAGCCAAGAAACAGTACATGCTCATGATATTTATACTGTGAAAAAAGTAGCTATGTTTACCTACAGCCATGCTTGCATTTGCGTGTGGCTGCACTGAGGCGCAGCAGTGCTTTGAGCTAAATGCTAACATCAGCATGCTAACATACTGGTTTTTAGCAGGTATAATGTTCACCATGTTCACCATCTTAGTTGTATGTTAGCATTGTAAGTACTAAACACAAAGTACAGCTGAGGCTGGTGGCAATGTCATTAGTTGTACAGGTGTTTGGTCATAAGACAAAGTTTTGGACAAAGTGAAGTTTTGACCTGACGATGCCTCAAAAGGAAAAGGGATCATGGGATGAAGAGAATGTTGGTACAACATTTTATACGGCAATGCACCCAATAGTAGATATTTAGCTCAAAACCCCTTATTTCAGCCTCATTGTGGGACTAGAGGAAATTTCAGATGATCACTAAAATCCGTACGATTCATCATCTGGGGACTATTGACGTCTGTACAAACTTTCAAGGTAATCCATGCAGTAGTTGTTGAGATATTTCTGTCTAGACCAAAGTGGTGGACCGACCAGATGACTAACAGACTTTCAAAAACCAGTGTCCTACGTATCGTCATGGTCGCAGTAAAACCTTTCTAAAATGTTGTCGACGCATTCGGTGAGTTCTCGAGGTCTGCCTCCTGATTTCTTTTCAGCGACTCATTGACCTCGCACAATCAGTTTTTCAAGGACTTTTATTTCCAGCATTTACAAGTGTTCGTGTTACATAACGCCGTTGTGCAGTATTTCATGCCATGCTACTGTAGTGCGTGAAACAAGTCTGATAGTGAGCCTCAGTCGGCATATTGATGGGGCCAAAAATATTGCAGCATTATAGTGCATTGATTTTTCCAACATTCCCCTGGTGCTTTTCAGACACAACAAACTTGCATCCTAAGCGGCTTACGCTCACAGGCCCACAACAATCTAATATGAATCATATGTTTTAGGTGGGAAGGATCATTCTGATTATTAGTAGTGGAGGAGGTGCTGCTCTGTAGGTTGTATTGAAATGGATCGTCACACCCATTTGAAGCTCCAGATTAGTTGAAAAGAGGAATTCAAGAGGTGGAGTTAGAAGTCAAAACACATTTAATGTATTCATGCAATTAATTTTTTCAGTTTGAACTCCACATGCATGTAAACTGAGACTCTATTTGTTCCTAGTATTAGTTTCTTTTAACAGTAACACCCCAGTGTGTGTTTCCTAACATGTCTGCTTCCTCTTTTCAGTTTAGTGCCGGGTGTTAAAGAGCTGTCGTGGGTGCACGTACTCTCTGTCAGTGTGTTAACATGTTTGAGAATCTAATGTGAGAGACTGTGCATATGTGTGTGTGCCTTATTTAATATACGTATAGAAAAAATGTGAAAGCAAAGCAGACAACTTTAAAACAGGAGCTCTCACCGTTCCTGTTTATCAGCCATCAGTGGTGGCTATCTGCTGCGTCTGTGTGTGTTTCTCTCTCACACACACAAACACACACACACACACACACACACACACACACACACACACACACACCTACCTCCCTACCTACCTACCTGTGGAAGAACAAAGTCTAATTTTACTTGTCAGTGAGGACGAGCTCCTTTTTGCTCCAATCTACTTTCACACATCTGAAGACTGTGATCACGAGCAGTGTGTTTGTTTGTGTGCGTGTGCGCTTGTACTCACTTTCAGTCACAGATTGACAGGCTATCTCCTTCCGGGCTTCGTTGTCCTTGCTGCTGACATTTGCGGCAATAGTACACCCGTTGCCACGGTGACACCTTGGAGACATATCGGGACGGATCAGACAGCCGATGTGGGTCAAGCTTGTTTGGCGTCGCAGCCTATACACACACACACACACACACACAAACAGTGGACACCAGCTACCAGTAACACAATTCAGAATGAACAAAATGTAAATTATGACTTTACTGGTTTTGAAGGGAAGATATTATTATGACTATGTCACACGCTCTATGAAATTTAATGAACTGTCTAAAAGTCTCCCGCCGTGCTCGTGACTCGGAGAGGCTGTACAGGAGTGTTTTGAGCTACATGCTAACAATGATGATGATTAGCAGGTACAATGCTTACCGTGTTCTTCATCTTTGGGTAGGTGTGTTCAGGCTAAGGCCTATGGGAATGTAATTCGTTTTTCTTTCTAATTTTTCATCCTGAAACACAGAGCTGTAAAAATTGGACACATTTTTTTTTATCCCCTATTTTGATTCGATCTAGATAACTTTTTTTAGAATTTCTGTACATGTATTCAAGATTTCGTCTCCTTTTTTCCTCTAACTTGGTGCAATACGTAGGTAATGTAGTTGCTGATGTGATTAATTTGATATAATGTTTGTAATAATAACATTAATGTTTGATATTTAGAAGCATGGCTGTTTTTTATGTCGATTATTTGATTGTGAATTGTTTGTGGATGTTTTATCACCCTGGATGTTTTGGATGAACCACACCTGCCATCATAGAGCTTGTTCACCTGTTGGTGTGCATGAGGTATAAATATGGGTGTGGTTTCCACTTTTCAAACATTCTGACCTGATGAAGATCCAAGTATGATAGAAACGTAGTCATTGACACACTTTCGTGGCAGGGAATAAGTGTGCAGGCGTTACCTTTTTCCTTATTTACGCCGTTTTTCTGATATCCAATTGCACCTACGTCACATGTGTGTTCATAATCTCCTTCAATGTCATTAGTTTTGCAAGTATTTGGGCACAACACTGGACCAATTAAAAAGTTGACCTGATAATGGCAGTAAAGTGAAGGCATTACAATTCACCCTGAGGGGAACATAAATGCCTGTACCATATTTAGTGGAAATCCATCCAATAGTCGATGAGGCCTTTCACAAAAGAACACAAATGTGAACCTTATGATGGTGTAAGCAACCCACTGCCACCCTTAGAACCACGCCCCTAGCATGACTCAAAAGCCGGGAAAGCAACACCTAATTTGTTGCTATCAACAAAAAACACTATGAAACTGAAGCTTGCAGGAAAACAGGAAGAAGAACACAATCAATCGTTTCTCTGCTCATTTCAAACTCAGCCAAAAGCAATCAGAGGCTCTCCTCGCCAGACAAAACCCCTTAAAATAGGATTTTTGCTTTTTGTGTTTTTGACAAGCTACTCTTGCAATTTTTCTCATTCTGACTGTCCTCTCTTTCCTTTTTATTCTTTTCTTTTATTGTTGTGTGCGATCTCTCTGTGACTGTTACTAGGTAGTTTCAGTTGTCTGAACTTAACCATGCTCTAACCAGATTGGTGGCAGATTATAAAACACTCCCTTGCATCATTTTGGAGGAGTCATATGAGTCAGGGAACTCAAAAAAGACCAACAGCATTTAGGTAATGAGCCTGCAGTTGACGACTGACTGTAAGTTGTCTTGTTAGCTGTTAATGTTAACGTTCATTCTGCCTGTTGCTGGTATATTTGCATCTGCCACCAGCTTCTTTGGCAGGTAATCAGGCGTCAATAAAGCCCCTATGAGTAGAATGTGAACGTTTCTGACTCTCAGTTGTAGGATGAGCGGCTGCAGCATTGAAGCATTTGTTGCATAGGGTAAACATAACACTTGTAATTATTTCTTTAAACTACGTTACTGCGTCAAAACTGCGTCGCACCAAGACGAACCCTTGTCCTTTTTATTGCGCCAGTCAAATAAAGATATCTCGGCAACGACTCGAGGAAGAACCGATAAGAATTTGGTGGTCAAAGTTTAGTTTTTTTTTTTTTTGCCATACGTCAAGATTTCATATGCAAATTCTGACAATTTCACACAGATGTCTAATGGTATAAAATGATGAAGTGAGGACATTTTGGATGGACAGAAAAACGCCAACTTGACTAGTTGGCGGAGGCATACGACCGCGGTGATTCTAGTGTCCTTTAGCAGCTAAAGCTAAGGAAGTGATTGTGGTGATAAAAGTATGTTATGGTGGCATTACTCTGCTGATGAGATTCTTCTTCATGTGCTTCAACTCCTCGAAGAAAAAGCTCAAGTAACGATGGTTTTGTTGGACAGATGTTTACACCATCACCTTGTATCTTGTAAGACTGTTCATACTGTCAATGTGATTTTCATTACCATTCCCTAAATACATTCATTTATTATTTTTTATTAATTGCATTATTTTGCTTTGTGCAATAACGTTCTGACAAACAGTGGCAGAAATACTGTGTGATTGTGTAAATCTACCGCACTACTGCAGTCTCAGTGAAGATGCCAGAGGTGTCTCTCTGACTCTGTTCCACCCACATGGCTCTCACCACTATAACATATGCCCCCTCTGCTCGTCGTTCTTTAATTATTCACTTTCTCACCACTTGTCTCCTCCATGACCACTGTCACAGGACCTTTGCCCCACTCTGTATTTGTTGTTTTTAACGGCGGTGATCTACGAATTGAACCTGATCGGGCGATATGATGAAATGACGAGATAAATGTCTAAATACGTGAATCACGGCGTGTAGGTGGACTGGCCCACCTGGATTACTAACTGCTGGGGGAGAGATGCCGCTGTGCTGCTGCTGCTGCTGTGGGTTTGAAAATGTAAAGCGATATCATTTCTTGGACAAAAGTTCATTGAGTTTCTTGGTGGGCAAAAGTTTCCAGACTGAACACTGATGTTTAATCTGAAATCTGCTTCCGCCAAAATGGATGTACAGTCATCTTCCTCTACGAGGTTGCAAAGGTGCTGCTCTGTCTTTACTGAGGCGTCTGTGGTGCAGCTTTGTTTTTTTTTTAATACAAACACACAAAGCACTGGATCTGTACAAAAATGAGCAGCAGTTTTCTCGTGAACCATATAATGCATGTACAAACATTTGAAATGTATCAGACGTTGTTGGTTGTAGATCTCTGACGATGTCTTGTTTACAGCATGTTTATGGTGATTTTCCAGTAAGTTTATGACGCGTTTAAACCTACAAACGTTCCTGGCAGTAAAAAACAAACATTAAATTCTCAGACCTCACACCGGGGTTCTGTTTCGTCCACAGCATTAAGCACTCACTCCAAGTTTAGACTTCCTGTATGTGTTGTGTTTATCTATGTGGTGTGTGTGCACATCTTATACTGGAAATCTAAATATAAATAGTGGTAAATTGTTTTTTCACAGCTGCCCCATTTGTGTGTGTGTGTGTTGTGTGTGCTGTGTGTGTGTGATGTAGACCAGCTAACTATGTCACTGTTGCTCCTGAGATACTTTAACCCATTCATCTATGGATGGTAACCTAGCAACAGCGACACAGGCCGACAGGAGAGCAGTGATCCCAGACCTGTCTCTCTGTCTCCCTGTCTCTCTGTCTCTCTGTCTCTCCCTCTGTCTTTATGTCTCTTTCTTTATTTGACTTCCTGCTTCTGTGTCACTCCTCCCTTCACATCTCCTGCTTTTTCTCCCTCAGCTGCCATCTGTTCCTCTTCCACTCTAACCCCAGCTGTCTCCCTCCCGACCTTGCTCACCCCTCATTAGTTTCCTTTTATTGTTTCCTGTCCAACAATTTGTCAGTTTACAAATATAATTGTTGAGTTTGACACTTTATGAGCGCCAGGAGAGAGCGTATTGTTTAAATATCATCCACCCGCTGTATCTTCAATTAAACCTAATTATTTGTTGTTTCTTCTTCATAGAATAATTATTATAATTAACCGGTATAACCATAATGGTGTTTTTCCTGTAACACCATTTATGTTTTAGAAAGGGACGGGCAGAACAAGAGTAAACGAAAGGTGTGTGTGTGTGTGTGAGAAAGATAAAGGGTGAAGAACCAAAGACTGCAAAAACATTTTCATTATAATTGCAAAGTCACGGCTGCAGAGATAAAAAGTGTGCATACTGTATGGTGTGGAACGACATGGTAAATATACACAACTCACACATTTTTCCCACTTGCAAAGGGTTTCCTCTTTTCACACTCTTCACCAGGCTGCCTCATTACCTGACAGCTTTCACGGTCTATCTGCACATTACCGCAAAGCTATGTGTGTGCAGGTTTAAGATGTCATCACAATTGTACAAGAAAAGCTTTTTATATTTTGCGTGAAATTCCTTTACATTGTTTTAAAGTCTCATTGCAGAGCAAATAAGCACTTCATTTGAATGAGCCTCTATTCAACTTCAGAGTAAAAGAAAATAGTTTCCCACTATTTGCAGGGTTGGTGTTTGTAGCTCCACGTGTTGAAGTGTCCGACAGCAAAACACTGAACCTGATGGCGAGGTTGTTGTCTTGCGTGGTAGCTCACTGCCATCGGTGTGTTATTGTGCGTGTGAATGGATGAGTGAGCGGGGGAAATTGTGCAGCGCTTTGGTTAAAAGCGCTGAACTAAATGCAGTCCATTTGCGGTCCATAATGCATCACTTACAATGTGCCGCAGGATTTTAAAGAAATGCCACACAATCGCTGTTTAGATAAGCACATATACAGGGGACGCTTTCACATGGACTATTGTTGGTGATGGATCATATTGTGGCACAAACCCACAGTAGATTGTTGACTAGAGTTGAGAGAAGGTCCTTCATATTTTTGTCAATGCCAGCCAGCACAACAACAGAGTCCGCAGCCTTAAAAACGACCATGGACTTAAATCCACACCCCTCTGACTCAGAAAACTTTGAATTTTCACAGTTGCAAGGTTATTTTACTGTATTGATTTTAGCATTCCTGATATTGTTTCAATTGTGAGTATCTTTCCAGAAGATATATATATATATATGTGTCACATTATCAGACTTGTGGTATTGTGCCAACATGTATGTTCCATTAAATGAATGCTAGCATCTTTACAACTTGAATTTAGCTCATTATTTGGTATTCAAACCCGTTAGTCTCATCGACTCTCTTGTCAATATCTGCAGCTCTTCACTCTCACCCCTCTGTCCTTTCTCTCCCACTCTCTCTCACTCATCCTCTTCATACCACATTTCTCTCTCTCTCTCTCTGAATTAATGAGTAAATCAGTTGATGAGATGAAACTGGATGTTGAGGATAACGATTATGCTCTTCAGCAAATTAAATGCACGCAACAGTCATACATACTTAATGTATGCACTTAAGCGTTCTATTTCTCTTACTTATTCTCTCCTAGCCTCGGTTATTTTCCTTGCTGTCTGGACCAAAACAGCAGGTATTGTTTGCGGGGGAGTTAAGAGAGAGAAGTGTGTGTGTGTGTGTGTGTGTGTGTGTGTGTGTGTGTGTGTGTGTGTGTGTGTGTGTGTGTGTGTGATATTGTGGAGGTAGATGTAGGCTTTGAGAGGAAACTAAGGGCCCTACACACACACACAAAAGAGATGGGAACAGAGAAGAAGAACAGAAAACCACTGTTGGTGCAAAGATTAACTATGTAAATGTTTTTTTATTTTTTTCCTTTTTTTTAAATCAGTGCTGCTTTTCAGCTTTTTTAGTCGATCGACACAAGATCAATTCGAAAAAACTTTCATAATCGATGAATTTTCAAGTTAATTATCAATTAAAAAACATTTGCTGTGTTTTTTTTCTTTGTTATATTCAATATCTTTGAGGTTTAGACTGTTTGCTTGGACAATGCAAACTATTTTAAGACGTCACCTTGAGGTTGGTCCACCGCTGAAATATCTCACCAACTGTTGGATGGTTTGATATTTTATACACACATTCATGGTACCCAGAGGATATATCCTAATCACGTTGGTGATTCCCTAACTTTTCACGTAGCGTTATCATCAGGTCAAAACTTTAATCTGTTCAACACTTTGATTTAGGACCTAATACCTAATGCAAAGCTAATGACATTCCCACAAACCACAGCTGTACTTCATGACTCTTTACAAAGTAAATAATTGATTTGATGAATCGAAAAAACGCCGTAGTGCAGGGGCTCGTTTGCAGATGACACACACACTGGGCGGCTCCCACGTCTGGAAGTTTGCAACCGCGTGAGCAATGCAACTCTGACAAAAGTGCAATTAAATGAAGCATGAGAGACGGAAAGAGAGTACGGTGGAGACAGAAAGTGATAAAGAGAGGAGGGAAATGGAATTAAAAGTGACATAAAAAGAGACAGATAAAAGAAAGAGACGGAGAGAGTGGGCTGAAAGGAACGAGACAGACGGACGGGCTCTGATGGACAGAAATGGAGAGATGGAG
>CALSCE010009415.1:6224690-6240161 GCA_943593645.1 Bovichtus variegatus | reverse complement strand
TCAATTAGTGAAATAAAAAAATTATAGAAAGTTTGACTAATTAAAATATGTCTGAAAAAGTAAAAGAGGGATTACTTTTATAAAAAAAAAAAAAAAAAAAAGAACTATTTGGGATATTTTTTGTCACTACTGTAAGAAATCAATAGTCATCATCCAGGCTTAACTCCAACACGAACCAGCAATGAACATACTGCATGTGAGCTGTCAGTGTCAGCAACAAACTGTGTGTCCTGAGAGGAGTGAAATGAAATGAGCAAGCGTCTCTCTGTGTGCTCCGGGCGATTCTGAAATTAAAAACACAGCACGACCACTTGAAGAACAGATGGACTCAGTCACACACCAAAAAAGAAAAAAACCCAAAAAAACCTGAATCAAATAGAAAAATGAATAGAATTGTAGTTCATAAATCTCAAAACGGTTTTAATAATAATTTAGCATGGCAGATCTTTTGAAAACCTTGACATCAAAGAACTGCAATTCAAAAGGGGCTTTTTGTGAAAGTGTAATTGATTGTTTTGTTTTGTTTACACTGGCTTACGATCTTACGATCATCGCCAACTGCAGGTCATAGTTTTGCGTGCCAAGTGAAATCCTCTGCAACAACAGGGGAAATTATAGATGTATAGCTGGAGGAGGAGAATCATGAAGATGAAGAAAGGATGGATTGATGGATGGGAGAGAGAAAGAGGAGGAGTGATATGGGTGTGCTGACTCACTCCCTGACCCTTCTCCCTGCTTCACCAGCGGCATCGTGGGTATTTATACATTGGCGTAGGCCGTTCAGCCCCCTTATATAAGCCCTTACAGACACATACACACACACACTAAAGGGGAGGTGCCCAAGGTGAATGGCGTTTTTTTTTGTTCAGATTATTGACTTTCTTCCTCTGGCTTTCTCTTCTTTATCCTCTTTCTCTTCTTCTTGTCTTCCTCTGCTCACACCAGCTTCTTCTTTAAGTCTTTCACCCCACTCATCAGGATGTTGTTTCTTCACCGAGACAGTAGGAAGAGCAAGAAACAGAAACAAGGAACTGTAGTCTGGCTCGCCCAGACCTCTCTCCAGGCTGTTTAAACACTGTGCCAGGTCTGCCTGTACGTGGTCGGGGAGGAGATCCGATGGAGAAGTTTTGTAGTCGAGTCAGTCAGTATGAAGTGTCAGTATGAGTATGTGAAAATAGCGGATCCTGTCAGTCAGAAAGTAACCAGGCTCTCATATTAAACGCACATGGCCATTATTCTCAATGGAGAGCTTAGCTGTGCTTTAGCAGAGTGCACTGTCCTGTTTGGCAGGTTACAGGTTTTGTGTCCAACGCGCAGCTCATATTGTGTCATCATTATGTAAAAATCAAATGAGAGGCTGAGAGAGCCTCCCACATCATGGGAGCGCTATGGCTGCTCAAGCCGCCTGCATGTTCAGCAGTAACACCGCTCACTGCTGGCTGTGCCATTGTGTCCCTATTGGGAGAGAGGAGGCGCCCAACTATGCGTAAGCGCTATACCCTTGGCGTGACGCACTGCTCAACTTTAACCTCGGCGGCAGCTGACCTTTCAAAATGTGAGCGATGAGAGGTAGAGGGGGAAGAAGTCATCCTTCCACGAGCTCTGAAACACAAACATTAAAAACATACCACAATCTCACCAGGAAAGGTAAAGCACGGCGAAGCGTCGGCAGTCAGACGGTGAATCGATGCATCTTTCTTTGATCATAATTCTAAAATCACTGCTCTCACTGTTAGATTCTCAGTCAGTTACTGCAAGGTGGTCCACCAGGTAACACTGTGTGTCTGTGTCTGTGCGAGTGACACTATAGGTGAGGTACTTTCAACAGCTACACATCAATAAATAAGACTAACTAGAGAGCTTTGCCACTCCGTGTGTCGTAGCATTGAACCTGGCCACTGAATCCGACAGTATCTAAATCTGGGACATCACTCTACAGCGTGTCACTGCGTCACACACACACACACACACGCGCGCGCACACACACAAACTTTGGCAGCTCATTAGAGGAAAAGGCTGTGTACAGCAGTGTTCTTCCAACATTTCATAAACAGAATTTACTGGAGCAAGGGGGAGACGGGAGGAGAAGGAGGGAGAACGGGAAATGAAAGGAAGGGGTGTGAAAAGAAGAACATAAAGAAAAAGACTTTCAAAATAGTCCGTCATCATCATTCCGTTAAACTAAAAGCGCAAAAGTTCAGTATGTGTAGCAGTTTGGTAAGATGCTTGCAATTTAAAAAGAAAAGTCAACCGAACTACATTAGTACATATAATATGGTGAAAATGATGCTTCGTGAAAACATTAACTGCTACTTGCTTTTCGTCCAAGAGTAAACAAAAGATGTATTCTCATTTTTTCTGACTTTACGATGAGGCGCTCTCGTTTAAATTGTAAGAGGTATGTGCCGCTGTCTGATTGAGCCCGCCTCTTCACACCATTGATACACAGGGAGCTTGACGGAGGACGGTATTGATTGACAACCAGCCGTTACATAATGATGTCATGTGACATGGTTGGGGAGGGATCGGGGCAGCGTGGTACACTTCAAAGAGCTCTGTGTGTGTGTGTGTGTGTGTGTGTGTGTGTGTGAGAGAAAAAGAAGGTGTACTGCCTGTGAAGTGTGGTGGATTTAAGAAACGCACAGTTTACAATTGTATATCACAAAGAAATGCATTTGACTTATTGATAAATTGGCTAATTGTTTCAGCTGTAAATGTGATTTTTGCCTTGCACTTTCCCTGCTATTGTACATTAGGGACGTACAATGTAAAGAATCATGTGGACCCCCAAGTGACTTGAATGGAAAGCATTGGAGAACATGTCACTACATGACAGAGATTGTAGTGATTAACATAAAAGCAATCGTAAGGCTGATTATTGAATAATTCCTGTGAAAACTTGTATTGTTCAGCAGCCTAATTGATCCTCCTCGGTCTCACTTATTTGACAAGTGATAGCTCCCGTTAGCTGAGAAAGGATTCCTCAGGTGCGAACTGCAGCCTGTTGTGTAACTTAACGCTCAGCCGGTGTTACAGGTAGACTCTACAGGTACGCTACATGGCTGCTTACCTCTGCAGTAGTCCAGGTCACAGCCGCAGTGATGTAACCGCCGATCAGAGAGGGAGCGATAGAAAAAAAAGAAAAGACAACAGCAATCAGGCAGACATGGCAGAGAAAGATGTGGAGTAATTGTAGCCGGGACTGTGTCGGTATATACATATTAAACTGTTTTTGTGTGCCTGTATGCGTGTGTGCTTTCCATGGATATTTAATGTTTACTATAAATAATGAAGGCACATAGGCAGCGTGCCAGCTCCACCAGAGTCGGCCTGAGATCAGTACACGGGGGCACCAAGAGGGCAGAGGGGAGCAGAGAAGGGGAGGGTTTGTGAGGGACACAGGTTGGGGACATCTACAGTAACTGGACGGACTCCAGTTTCAGTTCAGAGAAGGACTCCAGAAGCTGAAAAATGTATTAGTGACTGGCAGATGGGAATGGAGGAGCAGGATGACGAATGCAGAGTGGGGAAAGCACCGGTAAAATTCTACCCTGGCTTCCTGGTTCAGCAGACCGCCAGGGAACCTTATGAGATACGATATGAGAGAGAGAGAAGAAAATTAAGGGGGGCGGCACAAAAAAACGAGGCAGATTTCACTTCATAGAAATCTGACAGGAAGTGCTTGAGGTGTGGTCCTGCCCCTGAACTTTGTGAACTGTGTAGTTGTTTAAAAAAAAAAACCAAAAAAACTGCCATAATTCATGTAGACTACGGACATAACCGTGCACGTCTGGGGACAGCAACGAAATCATGGAAATCGATCCCTCGAAGACGGAAATGGAGTGTCAAAAGTTCCGTCTGATATCAGGCGACTATAGTGTGTGAAATGGTTCAAATTAGCTCAATTTTGACTGGATGATAGATCGCTACAACACAACGCCATGTGCCGCGCGCCGTTTTAGTTTGTTACTTTAAATAGATGTCACTGATAATACTTCTACTAACTGTAAGTGACATTTTGAAATCCTTATCATATGTAATTTCCCTAACATGTACAGCGTCATCAAAAATGTTTCTACTAAAAAAAAAAAAGTACTACTATCTCTGTCCCTCAGACCTCTGTAAACTGGACGTGTTGCTCTGGCTTTGTGAAATGAGTTCATGCCACCTGTCTTTTTGAGTTTCCACCATTGTGAATAAGTATGTACTTAACGGAGCGGATATGTAAATTAATGACTGAGGTAATTATTTGGGTGGATGAAAAGCTAGGAGTTTGGTTAAAGGGAGAAATGGAGAGCACACTTCATTTCTGGCACGGTATATTTTTGTAATGGTATTGTTTCGTTTTGGCCCAAGGGTCATATCGTTGGATAGGTTTCAGTTCTATTTTAGTGACAGATCTGTGTGTGTGTGTGTGTGTGTGTGTGTGTGTGTGTGTGTGTGTGTCTTGCTTAGGGATTTGGCAGTTGCCGTACTCCCAATGAGCAGTTGCCTTGAAGCAATACGTGCACATAGCTCTCACTCTTTCTAACTCTACCTCTATCCCCTCCACCCTCACTCCACGCTGTGTATTCAATCTGCAAGTGTGTGTGCGTGTGTGTGTGTGTGGGGGGGGTGGGTATATCATCGCAGTGAGTGGGCGGTGTAACCAAAGAGGATACTGTGTGGGAGTGAAGTACCATTAAAGTGCACGTGATTTGTGTGTGTGTGTGTTGGAGAGAGAGTATTATGCTAATTATAGCCCCTGTGTAGGTTTGACAATAGAATAGAATATCTAATAAAAAAAGACATGTAAAGGAACCAGTAGGGCCGACCAGTGACAGTGAAAATACCATGTTAAGATTTTGTTTAATACTCTGATCCACCAATCACTGATACTAACTGCATCAGACAAAAGTGCAGAGAGAAAAAAATCTATGTATTCTTATTCAAAACGGTGGTTACCAAATCCCTTCATGCTGGAGTGACCTTACTTCCCTTACAGTTAAGTTATGCAAATACTGAAAAAGCACGAAGTTGGAAGTATAGTAATGAGTTTTAAAGAGGTAGCCGAGATTGTAGAATATATGAAATACTCGATGCAAAGAAGATTTGGAAAATATCTCCACTACTGCAGTCTCCTAATTGGCCTGGTGAAGGTGTGGATAACAAACATCCTTGTCTTTTTGTATCAATGCATTTTTTTTACGTGATACAGAACCGAGTCTGCACTGTAAGCATTCGGTTTATTACTAAGTTAAACACAAATGCCAGAGATCCATTTAAAGTTGTGAATATTGTCATTGCTCACTGTCTGCCGCACTTTAACTTTTATGAAAAGGCTAAAGAGGGGTGTTTTCTCGGTAGGAATAAAAAAAAAATTGTAGATTTTTACAGTACTTGTCGTTAATGTTACATTCCACCACTGAACTGAGCCGTGATTTCAGCATTAAGAAAGTGTCCGATTTGAAAGTGAATTTCAGTACTTAACATTGTGTCAGTATTTGACGATGTGTCATGTTGACAGTCAGCTTTGATGAAATGAAACATTGGCTTGTTTACATTTCTTGTCAGGAACTCTACATGTGCTCTTCTCTATGGCTGCAACTTGTGGCTATTTTTTTAATCCAATTAATTGTTTGATCTATCAAATGTCAGTCACACTCAATGTGCAAAATCCTGAAGTCCTGAAGAATTTCCTCAAAAAGCCTATTTTTTTTTTTTCTTTTTCGGACCAACGGTTTAAAAAATCCAAAGCTTACTATGACATTAAAACAAAGACAAGCAGAGCATCTTCATAAATGAGAAGCTGGAACCAAAGAACATTTGGTGTTATGCTGTAATATTTTAGATAGTGGCTCTATAACCTGCTATCATGAAAATCTCTGTAGTTCAATGTATTTACATCACTTCTCTGTGTCTCTCCCTTAGACATACACGCTATGTAAATACACTCTGGGGCACAATCATGACGAATGTTTGCGATTGTGAGATATTTTTAGCCTCCTCTGTTAGTCTTGCCTGTCAGCGGAGCTGTCATTGATCAGGGTGGAGATGACAGACTCGCTATGCATCTGAGCTTTCACATGTTTCTGCGCCGCTGATTTTTACCAACCTGAAAGTGGGGCCGTGTTGCGCTTCTCATCTCACTTAGATTGTGATCATACTGCTTACTTTTGATCTTTCATGTGTATTTATGTGTATACTTGTTATTTTTCAACAAATCTTGTGCCTCTGGAGGAAAAAAAAAAAAACCTCAACCTTGAATCTGTTTTAAATGCAGATTTCACAATTCTGTTGACGGCAAACTTTGTAAACACAGGCAATTCCGTTAATAAGAAGTCATTTTGGTACATGCAGTATTGTAACATAAATATGAGGTTACATTTTGCATTGCATTTCTAGACATTTAGAAGGTGCTCTTATTCAGAGTGGCTGACAATGAGTCAACGGTGCGGGAGTGACAATAAGAGTGTGTGGGTGTTAAGACAGAAAGCATCATAAAGTACATTTACCACCGCTAAAGCTTTTCAAAGGTTAAGTGAATGCTGCTTCTAACCGCTCGGTGACAGCAAAATAACTCCGCTCTCATCAAGCCTCCCGCTCAAAATCATATCCAATATAGCTTGAACTTAACGTCTAATTAAACTTCTACTTTTTTACATTTTCAAGCCGAGCCTACAAAATCAGCAAGTCAGTGAGACGATAACCTCCTGTTTGATGTCACTATGCATCTTGAAAATGCAGAATACACTTCCACATGTTATAGACTAGAGTCAGCTTTGACTCACTGACGTCAGATACAGCGCTGCTTGACTTATTTCATCCTGATGAATACAGTGTGATTCCCTTTTTAATACTGAATTGAAAATATTCAGATTTAAAAAAAAAAAAAAAAAACCTGAAATGAAGCAAACGTGGACGTCACTCCCAGGGACCCCCCATGTTAAAAAGCCCAACTTTACAGCAGGAATAAACAGTTTTGGTCTCTGTAATTTCTCCGTTCATGAACATTTATTCAACTCACCTGTTTAGATTATATTAAGGCTCATAGTTATGCATAATTAAGCGTCACAGGTCGCTAGCCTCTAGCCGGGCCTGCTTCAGCTCCACTGGCGATGTACCTCTTTGCCCGTTACTGGATTAGCCAGGAGTAGGGCGGAGTCGGCACTGCCAAGATGGCGACGGCCTATGGGTGACGTCTGGGAGACTACGTCCACGTTTTATACAGTCTATGTTATAAGCTCAGTTAGCCTGCTGATAGCCCCTGAATGTCAGCGTACAGTGTTCAGCACTTCGAGCACGCTCGGGTGCTTACTGGGAAAACGTGTGAATTAGAGATTTTCTTAGATTACGAATAACATCATATTTTGTGCACAGAGGTAAATGTTCTCTCTCTCTCTCTCTCTCTCTCTCCCTCTCTCTCTCTCTCTCTCCACAGTGTGTTGTTTCGTGGTTCACAAGCGTTGCCATGAGTTCGTCACTTTCTCCTGTCCAGGTGCTGATAAAGGACCCGCATCAGATGTGAGTACAAATAAATGAATCATTTAAAATAGTGCTGCTGTGCCTGAGAGTGAGTATGAGTATGCGAGAAGGAACAACAGGCTGCACACACACTTCCAGCTCATGAGCTCCCATCACCTGTCAACACCTCTGTCACGGTTGAGCTGCCTCCATCTTTTTCTCTCTCATTTCCCTGTCTTGACCGTTTCACTGTATCATCACACACAGGAAATTCTCTTGCGTTTTACATTTGATGGACTCCTTAAATATAGACCTGTACCCGAAGCTGGCCAATAAAACCATTATTGGCCACTGAGCAGCTCCACTGGCATGATGGGAAATTAAAATAAATGTTCCCATCAGATGTTAAAGGGGCGTACAGTATGTTGATGTGGAATAGGAGGAGACATTTCATAGAAGCATCTTTTGAAGTCTTTTGCACTTTAAATTGAGTTTCTTAAATATTGCATGTAGCGCTTCGTTTGACTGCATAATTGTCACGTTAAATAAAGCGTGGATGTGATGATAACATAGGGATATTCAGTTCCTTTTGCTTTACTAAGGAGACAGTTTTATTTTTATTTTTACAACAATGAATCACGGTGGATGAAATTAGGATTTATTTTTATTTTGCATTATTATATAAATATCTCAACAACTTTTAGATAAAATATACCGTATGCATCTCCTGTTTGAAGTGGGGGGGTTCAGTTTATCAAATGTGCATCTTGCTGAGGCATTATATTATAATTTTCTAAAAAATTCAACCTTTTATATTGAACTACACATGAAAAAAGCACCCAACTTTCTCTAGCTGCTGTCTAAATTCACTCTTGGTGCACTTGTTTGCCTGGGCCTTCCCCCTTCTCCTTATCTCTTCTTAAGTATCTTTAAAAAAAAAAAAAAAAAAAAAGTTATTTTAAATCGACTATCTACAACAACATCATATCCATGTGTACTCTGTGGTTACGTGTTACCAGTGCTTCGTATATCACAGTTCGCATCAGTCGACATCAAATTAAATCTGTTTCCCCTATGCACTGTTTCATACACAGAGTGTTGTTGGAGGTTAAACGTCGGTCTTGTCCTTATGTTATTAATTCTCTTTAAGCATTCTCCCCACCTTCCTCTCTGCTGTAACAACAGGAAGTGCCTTTAAGTGGCACTTTCATCATAATCTCTTCCACTCTCTCAAGGAGCTTGAGAAGCACCGTTATAAGTATTCTCCGATTCATATTCTTTAATTGCTAAACCTATTCTCTTACCTATCCTATCAAGAGGACAATTGAGTTGCCTTCCTTCTCTTAAGAGCCAAGTTTATCCTCTCAAAAAACCCAGGGGTCTTTTAGTTCCTCAGCTGTGTCCTTACTTCCCTCTGGAGTGCCCTTTAGGTCTGACAAGTACACTTAGCGAGCCGCCTCCAGAGGAAACGCTGGCTCGCTCTTTGGCTTACGTGGTGTGTTCTGTATAACTGTCTCTTCAGTCTTTCCTCTCGTCCTATTATATGTCTAGCATTTACCTCACTTCTTTTCCTGTCCTCTTCCACTTGACTGCTTCTCCCTCTCTTTCTTAGTGCCATATTTGAGTGCCACAAATAGCCTCTCTTCTTCTTTGACAGCTTCTGTTTTAGTCAGGGCCATAAATTGCCAGGACCGGGCACCCAAATAGATGCTAAAGCTTCCCTAAAGCCATTTTAATATGTTTATCTGCCACCAATATCTGCAGGTTCCTAGAAAGTCCCCGACTTAAAGAATGCATTGTTTGAGTTATGTGTTGAAATGTGTTATTTAAAACAACTTTGAGGCTAATCACATCCGACCATATTCATGTAGGTGTTTTAGGCTATTTCATTACTTACATGTATATAGTATTGTTGATAACATCTAATGTACATGTCTATGTGCATTACAGTTGTTAACAATTAGTTGCACACATTTCTCAATCCTCATTTCACTTTTTTTGTTGTAATCTCTTCACACAATCAGCACAACAGTAGTCAACACAGGCTCTGCTCTCTCACCAAACTTAACTATAGCTATTGGATATAAATGGCCAATTCCTTTACACGAGTACCTCTGATTGAAACAAAGTTATGTTTGGATTCAGTGATTTCAACCCTTATCTGCCGGTCCTATTTCCCACATGATTGTACATACGCCTTGACCCACTATGATCCGACATTACAATTAGCTGAGAGAGTCAGTTGGCAAGTTGACCCGGTTGTAGATCCCTGCGCTGTTAGCCGTCATGGCCGTCCCAGGGGTCAGACTCGGAGATGGAACGTTCTAAATGATTCATGTAAAAATCTTGTTTTTTTGGAAAGCTGTAGGAGGCTCACTTAGCGTACCCTGTTCTAAGTTGTTTAGTGTGAGTCCTGCTTTCCCCGTATCTCTACAACGGAGGTGGTGAGTGGAAAGCTAACGCAACCCGTATCGTCACAATGGTCACATTTGTGGGAAATACGGCACGTTGAAATAAACCTGAATTTTCCTTCAAATCATTCCTTTACCTCCCTTTAAAACATCTTCAAAGTCCTGTTACTTGACTTTTTCAAAACGGCAGATTCTCACCTGCTTCTCATTAGTCACTTCAGACGTCATTCTACATCTTTGTAATGTATATCTCCTTCTACCTATTTCCTGTCAATGCCCTCTCCTCTTTTGCTGGCACTATATTTATATTTCTATATTGGGCATACATTCAACTCTCCTCTCCCTGAATCTTTCTCCCACTGTCTCTCCCTCTACTCTATTCTGTACATCCTCTATTTAAATGCCACTCCACCCAGGGGGCCCCTGCTCTTAATTACGGGGCCTCACCGCCCCCACCATGTCATTTCCTTAATGAGTTTGTGGTCTTACGACCTCGGTTCCTGCACAGAGGGAATGTAGGTAATCTGTGCTCCAACGTAGCTGCACATTTAAATATAGGAGACGGCAAGACAGGTAGCCTGGCGCACAATGCACAAACGCCGAGGGTTTCCGCTGGTCATGTAATGCCATGAATATAATGACGTTCTGTAATATATATACCTGTTCAAACGCACAGAAAAAAAACAGGGATTTCCTAAATTCTCTGAAGAAGTCAGAGGATATGAAAGGTAATTACATATTTGCCTCATTGCAAGATTTCCAAACCAGGAAAACATATTATTTGATCATAAAAGCTCTCTGACTTGGTTAGGGAACGTTATAAAACACCTGGGTGAAGATTTTCTAATAATGCTGTCGGATTTGTACAGCTTGACTTAATGTTTTCACCCACGCACACAGAAATGTTTTCCTTTTTTTTTAACTTGAAAAAGATTTTCAGCAGTTCTATCTCAGCCATTTTCTGCTCGATCATGCAACATATTAAGGTGTCCTTAGCGGTTTTATCTGCCAAATAGTTTGTTACAACAATGAGTCACACTGTTTAAGATCGTGCTTTGCTATTCTGAAGATTACAGACATCTTCCTTGGTATACTTTGTGTCTGTATTTCTAAGAGAAGACCACCGTGACTGTCCAAATGATCACTGAGGCAGACTCTGGTATTGTAGAACATTTTCAATACACTGAAGTGTCACCAATTAATATCCAAATGTAGGACTAATTCTCTGCCAATAGTGTCAGTGTAGAGGCGTAATGATCAACAAAATTAGATAAATTACTCAATTAATTGAAAAGAAAAGTTGGAAATAAGTTTGATTTATAAACAAAGGAAATGTCTGAAAGATCCATCACATTTTGTACGGTTTTCTGACCTTTTTATAAGTCAAATAATCGATTAATTGAGGCAATGATAGGCAATGCTATGTATAATAATAGTATTTTAAGATTCATCTATATCAGAATAAAATGACTCCTCATCAGCCAATTGTGAGCATTGTATAATGTTGAGTGTGGCTCACATTAATGAAGGAACAGCAAATCACGAGAGGTTTTTGAAGGACGCCAGATAGATGCAGCTATAGAGGAAGACACAAAAGGCACAAGGCAGATTTATTCCACATAATCAGAAATAATGTCTCACCGTCTGCCGCAATCAGCCCAACACTCCCACTTTACCTCCTGCCTGTCCCTCCCCGCCTCTTCCTCTCTCTGTCAGCTATGTATGTTTAAAAGAAGAAGTCAATTATAGATCTGGGTTAATAGAATAGGTTCCCTGTGGGAGAGGTCGAGGGATGAGATCCTCTAATGAAACCTACATTTCATGCCCACAGCCTGCTAATGTAATGGTATAGGTGTGTGTGTGTGTGTGTGTGTGTGTGTGTGTGTGTGTGTGTGTCTGTGTGTCTGTGTGTGTGTGTGTGTGTGTGTGTGTAAATACATGCACAATGTGGAAGGCAGAAGAGACGGTTAGTTTAGGTTGATGATTAATTGGTTGGTTATTTCCCACTGGTCCTGGATTTCCTAAAATATATTTTTCAGATAGGAAAGTCAAGCCAAGTCGATTTTATTTATACAGCTCAAAATCACAAATTTGCCTCAAGGGGCTTTAGAATCTGTACAGCATACGACACTCTCTGTCCTCAGACGAAAAACTCCCCCAAAAAAAACCTTTTGACGTGGAATAAAATGTAAGAAACTTCCTCCAGAAGGAATCGGCATACAATAGGTGTCACGTGTACAAAGTCGAACAAAATTACAATCATTTTAATATATGGAAAATTCCGATTACGACAATATTATAGATTGCCAGCAAAAAAAAATCTGTGCGCGCGTCGAGCAATGTCACAGGATTACTTGAGTGATGTTACACACAGGAACTGAATGAATGTTCCTTTTTGGCCCGTGGTAGCAATTTAATTTAGACATAGAATTTGTCTCAATTTAACGGAAGACCATTTTGGAAAATAATCTCTTTCTTGTCGGAAGTTAGAATGAGAAGAAAATTGATACCACTGCTTAGCTTAGTTTAGCATAAAGTCTGGAAACGAGGGAACGGTGAGCTTTAGAAGTCAGGCTAGCGTTTTCCTGTCTTTATGCTAAGATGGATTTTCTTTCTCCTCTCCCCCCAAAATCCCCTGCCTCGACAGTCCGAGCACACACACATGCACGTGTAGCCTACATTTCTGCACAAACACTGAACGACTGTACCGACAAATAACGTATGAACACACATTTGCAGACATTCATTTTCATTGTGTTCAGTTTATTGCACAGAACTGAAGCAGGATGGTAATGCCCCCCTCCCACACACACATACACACACACACACACGCGCGCACACACACGCACAGAGACCATATCATCATGTGAGAGGCAGGTCCCTCCCCGGACACTGTCACAGGGCTAACACCCATAAACACACTCGCGTCCACAGCTACGTGCAGTTTCTAGTGTACAGTACAGGTCACCTAGCCTGCATGTATGTGGACTGTGAGAGGAAACCCACTGTGAACCACTGTTACAGCCAAGTTTGAGATATTCACCTTCCGCCTGGCCCATTGGCCAAAAATATGTGCTCCGTTTCCTCACTTGAAGCCGCTGGCAATCTTTCCCTAGAAGTTCTTTTTTAAAACAAAATACAAAAATGCTGTGTTTGCTGGGAACAGAGTTAGTGTGTTGCACACTTTGGCCTGGACGCCAGGCTACAGGTGTCTCTTTCTGTTACTCCATTTCTTTTTTGCCTCTGCACCTCTCCGCATGTTAAAACAGTTGAAAATGTGATTTTTCTCATAGGATATAATTATAGAGTGAAATGTGCATATTCAGATATGATGATGTATTTAACAGCGTGTGTGAGCAGATGGTTAAACACCACGCTGAAGCTACAAGGTAACCTTTTGAGAGAGGAGGGCTAACAAAGTGATGGAGAGATTATGATCAGCATATGGAGGAAGGAAAGGAGGAGTGGAGTTGCATTAAGGGTGTGAAGATGAAATTACCACCCTCAGCCCTCTCTTCCCCCTCTTACTCTCTCTGGTTTTTTTTTTTTATCA
Source organism: Bovichtus variegatus (assembly GCA_943593645.1). Classification (NCBI taxonomy): domain Eukaryota; kingdom Metazoa; phylum Chordata; class Actinopteri; order Perciformes; family Bovichtidae; genus Bovichtus; species Bovichtus variegatus. Next base: position 6,226,754 of record CALSCE010009415.1, on the reverse strand, counting down.
CTCATTCTTTCTTCACTGCTATTGCTATGCCATTAAAACTCGTTTTTTTTTTTTTTTTTTTTTCCAAGAGTGATTGCTTTGCAAATCTTCCCCAATCAACAAGAAATCCTTTAAATAGTCTCTCGCACAGAAACACTTAAACATTCCCAGAGGAAGAATTACAAGCCTGAGGGGAATAAACACAATGGCACCGCATTTGTTTTGTTGATCAGGACAAAATAAGGCAGCGTCTGTAAAATTACATTTGACTTTGTTTTTATTTGTGCAATCTGCTAACGAATCCGAGTGCGTGGAAAAACTCAAAGATGTATCGTCCCACAGTAGGAAGTGTACTGAATAGACACTGGAAAAGTACAATAGTTAGCTCCAAAAGTCATCAATTAGCGATTAATCTGCTGATTATTTTTCTCAATGACGTGATTAATGGTAAATGAATTGGTCTATAAAATGTCAGAAAAACTGTAAAAAATAAATAAATGTGTATGTATATATATATATATATATATATATATATATTTATATAAAAGTTGTAGCGAAGGAATGGTTGTCAATTAAAAAATAAATAAATGACGATTGCACGATTAATCAATTGTCAAAGTAGCTGATTAATTTAGTCGCAGATGTGCGCATTTTTCACAACCCACAAGTATCATGTGGTTATTTGAGACACTGCAGGTTTATGATAAGATTACTCTGTACAGTAGATGATTGTTGCCATTGTAGAAATGTCAGAAAGTCAGTAAGCAGCTCCTCGACAAGAGGCTGCGGACTGAGGACAAAATCAATAATGGAGAAAAATCGAAATAAGTTTTTATCTCACTGACTGCGAGCAAAGACTCTCTTGCTCTCTAGTGTGTGTGTGTCTGTGCGTGTGTGTGTGTGTGTCTGTGCGTGTGTGTGTGCGTGTGTGTGTGTAAGCACTGACTAATGGCAGCTCTGGCATCGTGTGCTGATGTTAGGAGCGGGCTTTCAGTTTGGACACCCAGTAACACAACATATGCCATGAAATACACTCGTTTGTCCAAGCGCACCACGCTGTGCCATCTGCTTTTAATTAGTGGGGTCTAAGTGAGTAAAATCAAGTGAAACAAGAGGCCGACACTGTTTAAAACATTGGCAACATGCAGGCAGGAAAACAAAACAAAAGAAACTCCAAAGTCTATTAATGTGCTACCTTTCAGACATCACATCTTATTGTTTCTGAATTAACAAGACATCCTAGAAAGAACTGTAGGTCGCAGGTACTTTGGGTCATGTGTCCCTGGCCTCGTCTATGTCTTTATTGATCATGCTGTGTGTAGGATCCATATTCAATGCTTTAGCTTCAAGGCTGTTTTTTCTTCAGGCCGCTAAAATTCTTTAAATGAAACCGTCTGAGAAGAAAATGTCATGTCCACACTAAGGCCGGGACCTTTTTTTTATACAAACTCACGAGCCAAAAAGGTTGGGAAGCCATTGGGGACATCGGCCCACTTCTCAACACAGGCCTGATGCCCGGCTTTACGATTGCTAACACTTTATATATAATACATTAAAATGGATTGACAGATGGATTGGCGTCGCACCATTTTCTCTCTCTCTCTCTGTCTTCTGATTTGACTGATCAGCCATTAACAAGAGATCACAGGCTCTGATTTATAAATTTATAATTTGTCCCTTCACCTGCGCTTTTCATTTCTGATGAATCTTTGCATTTTCAAGGTGGGTGTATTTAATCTTTAGCGTTTTTAAAGAAGCTGGCAGCCTCTATCGTCGGCCACCATATCGCTCCTTGTTTGCTGTTGCTCATCCAAGAGCTTCAGCAGCACAATGTTCCCTTGTTTTTCAGAAGAACAAAAACGAGCTGGAGGTGGTCTTGTCCTTGAGAACCAGCAGAGAAACAAACACACACACACACACACATGCACAGATGCACAGATGCAAACGCATACACAGTTGTGCAAAGAAACCCACACACCTACGCGGAGGCCATCACAGGCAGTTACACAATCATTCAGACTTAACGAACACACACACACACACACACACACACACACACACACACACACACACACACACACACAC
>CALSCE010009415.1:6196501-6217799 GCA_943593645.1 Bovichtus variegatus | reverse complement strand
AAGGCTTTAACCCCAACTACAACTCTAGTGTGTGTGTGTGTGTGTGTGTGTGTGTGTGTGTGTGTGTGTTTTCTGTTGCCTCAAGTGTACCATGCCTAATTGAATTATCGGTTTCAGGGGAGAGTTTTGTTGTTAAATACATTATGGACAGGAAGCACTTTTTAAATTCACACACATACACACGAGGAGTGAAACGACAACCTGCTAAATGTGGGTTAAAATGAATTAGGATAAGTTACTGATGGGTTCTGAATAAAATTCTAAGATCCAACAATTTCTCCAGTTCACGTGCACACGTACAGTAAGGGTGTATTTGAACTCACCTGCTGTGTCCATTCATGCAGGTATGTGAGCACGGCATGTGCAAAACAGTCCAGTGGTGATTAATCTTCATTTTACTAATCTAATAGCTTTTAAGAAAAATGGCTCACCAAATCCGTAGTCAACAGCATGTGGTGTTCCCTTGAAAATTACGGGTAATGATCTACACAATAACCAAATCAGAGTTCTAATTTGTACCGTAAATGTAAAATGTGTTCTGTTATTTTAGTTACTTTGAAGGCGGCCTTTAGTTTGTTTTACGTAGGAGATAAATACGGTTGCATTTCTATTATGTTTGGTTTCTTGTATATGCCGCAATACCATGATATTTGAAGGTGAATCTATTCATGATTCCTTCTGTTCCTTTATCTTGTGTTTCTGTTCGTCTCAGTTTAGTACGAGTAAAATGTTATAGACTTAATATTGTGTCTTTTTTTTTTCTTCTTTTTCTTATCTACATTTTGAATGAGTAACTCGTTATTTGTTTTCTATAGAAATCCATTTGGCTCATAGAAAACCTGTCCCATTTCTGTTCATTGTAACTGATGCTTACGTGAGATCAAATTGAGAAAGAAAAAAAAATGTTTTTATCCATATTTCCTCTCTCACCTCCCTCTCTTTTCCTATCTCCCTCCCTTCTTTCTTTCCTGTTTTCTTCATCCCTCTCCCCCCAGTCAAAGAGGGCAGGAATCTGGTTCCTATGGACCCTAACGGTCTGTCAGACCCCTACGTGAAGCTTAAACTGATCCCAGATCCCCGCAGCGAGAGTAAACAGAAGACCAAGACCATAAAGTGCTGCCTCAACCCCACCTGGAATGAGACCTTTAAATTGTAAGGCTTTATTACACCGTGTTCGGTGGTTTCTTATTTTATTTATCTCTCTGTCTGTCTCTCCCTCTCCTCTGTACTTCCTTCACTCTTTTTCCTTTTTATCTCAGTTTTTTCTCTTTCATCTCTCTAACTCACCCAATGCAGTTTTTTTTTTTTTTTTTTAAAGAGCATCACATTATGCTCGTTTTTCCAAGCATGTGTAACCGCTGGCGCTCAGATAAAAACATCTGGCATATTATATTAATAAAACCTTGCTTTTGGGGTCGTTTCCTGCAGTTGGCTCCAATTACATTCTTAATCAGCTTCTTCACAGTTTGCATGGAAGGAGACTGACATTTGCATTTTCAGGCATGTGGGTGCAGATGTTCAATTTGAAAGGCATTTTTTCCACCTATCCATCAAATCTAAAAAGAGATTTTGCAGTCTGAAAGTAACACACAGGGTAGACTTACGGACAGCTACTACTATATTTTTATTGTATTTGGAAAATGAGGTAAATCTGATTACCAGAGGAAATACACTAGGCACACTTGTTATGACAGGAAAGATAAATTCAAGGCTGCTCCCATGTGGCTTCAAAAGTTAAACTTAACTTAAATAGAAAGGGTCAATATATATACATTAAAAAAAACCCACTTGTGTGATTCTCAGCCATCATTCAACTGTTGATTGTGCTTGTTTCTCTCCCAGCCACCTGAAGGAGTACGATAAGGACCGCCGTCTGTCGGTGGAGGTGTGGGACTGGGACCTGACCAGCCGCAACGACTTCATGGGATCGCTGTCCTTCGGCATCTCGGAGCTCCAGAAACAAGGAGTGGATGGATGGTGAGATGAAAGGAGGGATGGATGGATGAACGGGGGGGAGGCGAGGGGGGTACGGAGAGACGTGAGGCAGGGAAACGGCACAGGTAGAGGAGGAGGGAGAGTGAAGGTGACCTTCATCGTTACTGCACTGTTGGAGAAATTATTTAGTTGGAGCTCTACTTTTTATTCTGGTGAAACTCAGTGCCAAAGCTTCTCTACCCCGTCTCTTTATCTCTGCTTCTTTATCTCTCTCTCCCCCCCCCTCTCTCTCTCTCTCTCTCTCTATCTAGCTCAGTCTCTATATCTCTCTATCTCCCTCTCCTCCTCTCTTTTTGCTGACGCTGCCCCGTCAGGGTTTTTAATGAGATGCCAGCATTGAGGTGGAATGGTGGAGGTGGAGGGATGCCATTAAAATCTTGATATTCAGAGCAAAGAGAACCCGTGCAGAGTGTGTTTTCTACTACTCCATCTATGTGAAGCTCCAAAGCCTCACACCTGCTGCCACCAGGAACAGAGCGACAGTGGCATGAACAGCTGAAGCTAAACTTCGGTGTGTTTATATGTCATTGCCTCTCTGTGGAACGTATTTGACATGACGTTGAAAAGAGTTGAGCTTGAGCTTAATTGAATTGTTAGGTGAAAAAGCGGCAACCTGTGGGCAGTGTTTGATCGTCTTTCATTCCTTTTGATGTTTCCACTGTGCATGGGCTTCTGAAGCGGCTATAATCAATATATTTACATTAACAATGGATCACATGGCCACTTACTGCTCTTGGCAGTGGAGTAGGCCTCTCAACAGGATTCCCAAACTGAATGTGATTGGTCCATGATTGTCACAGCCTCTGACACACCCATAATGTTTGATAATGTATGTCTTCTGATCCTGCCACACATCCAAGATCCCGGTCACGAAAATGACCAAAAGTGCGTTTGCGCACACCCACAATGACACACTTGACTGTGAGTCGTGCCGCACTCCAAGTTTCATGAAAGTAGAGCCCGAAGACTGATAATGACTTTTGATATTTATTAACATTTGAAGTAAAAGAAGTTGGTGATATCAGCTATAACCTCTTGAAGCACCGATCTGATCTCATGGCTGTCGAAAGAGAGGAAAAGCATTTCGGAAAAAAAACGCAAATTGTATTCATGCGAAACATGTCATGTAACAAGTGAATAAAAACAGATGTCCTTTAGAAATAAACAAGTTAGCGCATGCTTCCATCCAAGTTAAGTCGAAGGCCAATAATGGTGTAGACTTACACCTTGACTGTGGACAAATGAGTATTCTTACAGTATGACTATGATAACATACTGGACTTGCAGTAATGCCTAAAACTCAAAATGTCTGATTGAATCAGGTCATCATTTCCATCTCAGGCTGGTAGATCGTCAACGACATCAGCATAAAACTATTTCAAACTGCTGTTTGTTTGTTGGCGGCTCTGCCCCGACACACAGCGATGACTATTCAGCACCAAACAAGTTAATAAACTAAGAAAGAATAAAACAGAAAATGCTGCCGATTAAAACGCTCCCAACCAGCAGGATCCACTGAGAAGATGAAACCTGAAATAAAATGAATAACTTATCATTATGAATAAAATAATAAAAATGAAGACGGTGGTGTTACCGTGAGGTATGAGCTTGAGCTAATGGGGCCAATGTGAAAAATCACATTCTATTGATTTTGTTAAATGATAAGCATCTCAGCTGTGTTTCGGGCTCATCTCTGTCAGGCCTTTCTGCATCACCATGAAGGACAGTGAATTACTAAATAATCAGCTGATGATTCTTTAGGACTTTAAATTGCTGCACTAAACAGTCAGTATCTTCAGCTAATGGAAGCAGTTAAACGCTTAAATTGTATAAACTAATTGGGAATTGATTTGACTGGAAATATTCTCTCTCTCTTTTTAGGTTTAAGCTGCTCTCCCAGGAAGAAGGCGAGTACTTCAACGTCCCTGTTGCTCCGGAGGGGGAGGAGGGCAACGAGGAGCTACGGCAGAAATTTGAGGTGTGTGTGTGTCTGCATTCGCACTTTTAGTTTATTTGTGTTTTTTTTTTTTTTGTGAAAGCATTTGCAAATGTGTGCCTGAATGTGTTTGAATGTGTGTGTGCACTATGCCTCTGTGTGTGTCTGAGTGAGAGCCTCTCTGGGAGAGCTGTTAGCACTTGGCAGGCACACTTATAGTACCATCCGGTCTGGCACACTGCAGGTCCAGACGTGTGTGTGTGTGTGTGCGTGTGTGTGTGTGTGTGTGTGTGTGTGTGTGTGGGGCTGACCAGTAGGCCCACTCATTAACACATTTGGCAGTGGAGAGGAGCCCCCGCTCCGTGCGTTTCCTCTTTTTTTTTTTTTTTTTCTTCTTCTTCTCTTTTCCACGCTCCTTCTGTCTTGCTGACACTAAGCTACAAAAGTCCTCCTGAAAAGTGTTGATCGCAGAGTGAAGTGGAACTGTTTGGGGGACGTTCTGAATTAAAATAAAGTCTAAAATAAAATATTGAGCTATTTCAATGTTTCCAGTCAAATCTGTTTACGGTTGTGTGGTGAAATGTTAAGAGTTAAAGTTCGATTTCACCCCCAAAATGATCAGTTGTATATTAATTACTCATTCCTTGTTACCTTGAATTTGTGAAGAAAACGAAGAATCCAAAAAACGGAGAATAGTCTTGATGAATTGAAGTAAATGGGGGCCGCGTTTAACAACAGCAACACTATAACAAAACATCCATTTACAAACCATCGCACAACTCGTGCAGTGTAATCCAAGTCTCATTCCACATCCAGTAGGATGCTCACTTACCCAACACATGCATTTTCACCAAAACCTTACCATTTCAAAACACTTCCGTCTTTTGATTCTTCGTCCGCTGTTGACGCTTAACACGGGGTGAGTTATTGATTTACAAATGGATCAATTTGGCCGTGAAGTATTCCTTCAAACTGATCAGGTTCTTTGACTTTGGAGAAGCCTAAATAAGAAACTCACACTCAGTAAATTACCGTCATCATATGCAGCTACACCTTCGCATGTATGGCCACCTGGGTGGCAGCAAGTGTTAATAATTGACATTTTGCAGCTAAATCATTTCTTCTTCAGTGGGTGTTACAGTGTCGATGTCTCAGTCACTTTTGGTCCTCTTTCCTGTGGATGAACTATGTGTTGTCTAGGAAACACTAACCTCAAAGGTTTTGATTATAGCTTTTTCCCTTGTGACCATTACTAAGGATGAAACTATGTCCTCCGCTACAGGCCCATAAAACATAAACCTTTTTCAGAATCTTTACTGGTGCAAGACTTTGCTTTTATATGATGACTTCTTTGTAATTCTTCTTGTTTTCTCCTACTGTTGTGTGCCTGTCATCTCCTGAGGTATACTCGCTTTTATACAGTATGTTGTGGACAAATTCCAGTTTTGGTGGCGTGAAATAAGATTCTTTTTGTTGTCGGCAGTGTGTTTGGTTTAGAGTCTGGGTGTTGACTTCACGGGGAGGTATTGTTGCCTTCTATCCTACCCCCCCCCCCTCTTCATTATGTTTCCCTTCTCTTCTTCACTTATCTATTTTGTCCTCTGTCACCTTCAGTGCCCCCCTGTGTGTTTCTCTCTCTTTATCTGTTTTTCTTTCCCTCCAACTCCTCAAGGTCATGGTCCTCAGACGTTCACTGAGACACATTCTCGGGGGGCCGGCTATCAGACACACCCACACACACACGCGCGCACACAGGCATACAAGCATGTAGGAATCTTCTTGGGTGAAGCTCTCAGAGAGATGGCAGAGAGAAAGAAAGACACAGAGACAAACAAAGAGAGACTTTACTTTGGTAACTTGACCTGCATGCCTCCTTTCACTCCATCCAGAACCCCACATACAGTGATAAATAATGCATGTCGTACAGACACACTCACGTTATTCAGAGGAAGTTAAGGAGCAGAACGTTAGACTCACGATGACGTCATTCTGGTATGATCAAAAGACGTTTTTCCAAAGTATAAAGGGAACAGTAAAGTAAATAATACATAAAATACTTTTTTGGATCTTACTATATCTTGCACTTTCCCAGTCCTTTTCGTTTGTGTGTGTGTGTGTGTGTGTCCCCCCGCCCCCCCCCCGGTCCTGACAGATGACGAAGATAAATTGTACAGATGCATTTCCATCTCCAATTAAAGTGGCAACAGACAACTTCTGTGAACTTATTTCCAAATAGCGACACATTTTGCGACTTATTCAGACCATCAGGGGAAAAGCAAGAAATGTATTCAAATATATTTTTGTGATTCATTCAGGCACAACCACTAAGCTTTATGCAAATGAATGCACGTATGACGTCATCTGGCTTTTTGGAGCGAGTGCTAGCTCATTTTTATTGAAGAGAGTTGGCAACACTGCACAGGGCACCCTGCATTTTGTTTTCCACAGTTCCACCGTTTCCATTACTGGGTTACTACCAATAGCTACCGAGGAGAACAAAAGCGCTACCCTCTTTCTGTTTTGGTTGCACAATGGGTGACGCACTTCCCTTTGTGACGTAAATCGAGCCTTTTATTTTCCGTGGATAACGCACCTGGTGGCAGACAGAATTACATAGCGAAAGCGAGAATTATAGGGAACTAAATGCCGACGGCGTCATTATTCTAAAGCCATTACATTGCGGAATTAACATCTTAATTAAAAGTTAAAGCAAAACATGTGTCTATTGCCACTTTAAGTGCATAAATACTCTCAATCCACAATAGCATTAAAAAAAACACCTCAAGTTGGTGTTAAAACTATTTGGGGTTTTCAAGAAAATGTGTCGGATTGAGCCCCTGCCATTCATCCTTTTCTTTCTTTGAAAAAAAAAAACCCACAAAAACATTTATAATGTGCACACACATATTTGGACACATGACTGTAGACAGAGAGAGCAGCATTGATCTCTAAAGGCTTTGAGAGTGTTGCCTTCAGCATGCTCTGCTGCTCACAAATACCTCAACTGCTCCTCTGTGTGTGTGTGTGCGTGTGTGTGTGTGTCAGAACAGATGGAGACAGATAGAGCCTTTTATCCATTGATGAGTCGGGAACCGTATGGTTGCATCACACACACACACACACAGACACACACACAACAACAAACAGGGAGCAGCAGAATACTTGGATGCTTCTCTCTGACAATTTTCCAGACAAGGCAGCAGAGAAATGACTGCACAGGACAGAAGATTCTCAGTGCGGATCAGCAATTTAAGATAAGATAGGATAAGATGTACTCATCCTGCACCTCTGTCTCTGAGTGTGTATGCATTTTCTTAATGTCTTAAGACTGTTTTTAATTTGAACCATGGCTTAACAAAGTGGGGAATAAGATTATAATTAGATTAGATTATAAGATTATGATAGTTTCTTACGACAGAGACAGAACAAGGGAGCGTGACAAGGTCAAGGCAGAGACGAACAAACTGAGAGAGAGAGAGAGAGAGAGAGCTGGGAATGAACCAGAGTGAACAGAGGAGAGAGACAGGGAAGTGGTGACAGACATGAATAAATGCAGAGTCAGAGACACAGGCCACATTTATAAAGATGAAGTAGAAATGAATTATAGAGAAAGAGAAATGGTACAAAAACGTTCACAGTGAGTGGTTGAAGGACAGAAACAAGGGAAGTGGTGACAGTCCTGATTGAATAGAGTGGCAGACTCACAGGGAAGCCATATTTGTTATGGAAAGTGTAAAGTGGCTGCACAGAATAAATGAAATAGAATGAACCAAAAGGCTAAAAAAAAAAAGACGTTCCCCCTTTTAACATATTCATCACTTCCACTCCTGTCTCTCGAACAAAAAGGTTTGCTCTGCGATATTCAAATGCGTCACAAAAGCGCCTCTGAACAATTAAGGGAAAATTTTAAGGTTCGTATATGTAATATGTATTTTTACTAGAGCAACGGGGTTCAGATTGTGAAATGTTACTGTGGTTACTCCTGTAAACTTTTTCTGCTCTGTGTAATCTATTTATTTCACCAACAGTTAAGATATGAAGTGTCTGCCTAAAGTATCAGTGCGAAGTGAAACTTCTCATATCTTTAACTGACGTTTCCTCCAAGACCTTTTTCTCACATCTGCCATTATGACAACCTCTGAAAGTTTTAATACTGAAACAACAGCCACCGCCCCTGTTTTTTATGCCCAATCCAGTCACATGACGTACAGTGCGGGGTCATGGTAATGCATACCAACCAGCTATTTATGATGCCATATAGTGTTTCAAATAATATAAATGATTTGTTTTTTATTGTTGTACCCAGGACCAAAGGGACAAATGTGGTTGGGGGAAGTAAATCTCTTACTTCTCTCACCAAATACTGTTGAAAGGCACAATATCAGCTGGCCCATCATAACTTGTTTTAAATGTTAGTATGCTTAAATATATTTATGTGCCAACTCAACCCTCCACTAGTTCCCTTATAGCCTGCAGTCTCTTTGAATGTTGCATCTAATGTTGTCCCCCGATTCTTCCTTTCTCTCATCCAGAGAGCTAAGATTGGACCAGGCAAGAACACAGAAGGCAAGTCGGCCAACGCTGCGTCCCGCTTCGACTCCAATGGCAACCAAGATCGCATGAAGCTGGCTGACTTCAACTTCCTGATGGTGCTGGGCAAGGGCAGCTTCGGCAAGGTGAGGCTGTGGTGAGGCTGTGGTGTGGATGTGTGTGTCTACGTCACGCGAATTCCACATTTTACACATAGGAAACATAACGAGCGCGCTGGAGGAGGATCCTATATTGTTGATGTTAAACAGTTAAATCTATCTAAAGATCTAATGTTTGCTAACATTACCCACCAAGAGCTGCTGGTCATGCCAGACCAAGTCAGGCTGTAACTGCAAAAGTTAAATTACAGAAAACACCCAATCATTTCTCTTTAAAGCTTGCCAGCATGGTTGTTAAAAGCCTCCTGCTGACCTCACTTCACTTCCTGATATACTGCCCCCCCCCCTCCCCCCATCGTTTATTTGGCTTATTTGTAGACATGCAGCATTCATTTTGAAGGATGCACACACCCAACGCTCCCCAAGAAGCTATTATATGCGTAGTTGCCGTCATGCGTATGCAAAGACACGGTTAAAACAAGTATATCAGAGCTCTAATTGTGTGCTATGATGAATACCTCTGTGAGCTTCTGTGTGTGTTTGTGCATCAGAGGTCTCTAGCCGCACACAGAGCTTAGAGGAAAGAAAAGATGGACAGAAAGAGAAGATGGAGATGGAAGGAATTAATGGAGATGGAGCACAGGTAGACAGAGATGGATGAAGGGAAAAAGACGAAGAGGATGACGTGACAAGTGGAGAAAATGATGAAAGGAGAGAGAGACAGAGATGTGAGAGCATGGCGGCAAGGTTGACATGAATGAATTGAGAGAGAGGTAAAAACGTCAGACTGAATGAAAAGAGGTAGAGAAAGGAGGAGGGGGGGGAACCTTGGAGAGGGAAGACTGACGTGAATGAATGAAAATCAAGCCAAGAAACAGAGAGAATGGGAAGATGTGGCGAGAGAGGAAGACGGGGAGCGAGAGAGAAAATTGGGTAAAAGACGGGTGGAGCAGCAGGGGTGGAGAGAGAGAGAGAGAGAGAGAGAGAAAGTGACAGAAAGAACGACAGAAAAAGAGAGGGAGAGAGAGAGAGACCATTGTCTGTGTACCAGACCTGTGTGCCGGCTGCCTGTTTCCATGGTAACAGGCTTTTAAAGCAACACTGATGCGTCAATGTGGAGAGACTGAGTCCAGGGTCTATCATTACTGGAATACCCGACACACACATGCGTGCACACAGATTCCTGAAACACAGATACGCACAAGTACACAAAAAAAATGCCGACGTGCGCGCGCGTAGCCCGCGTTGGAGCGTACAAACACACGTGTTTAGAAAGAGAAACACGCGGTACATTGGACAGAATCACACGCATAACCATGTGCATAAGCGGGCGTTCGCGGTGACGCGCGTGTCATTCTAACGGTTCCCCGAGTTTGTATGTGAGGCTGGTGGCTTCAGAGCGGCTCGTTCTGCCTCAGTGTCTGAGGACAGGACACACACTCGTATCACATGAGCGCACACACACGGGCAAGTGCATGCTTCAGCCTGATCTGTAATGTCATGTCTCCATACACACACACACACACACACACACACCACATATGACGCTGCATTTATTCTATTATATAAATATATATAACAGGATGGGAGCATTTTGTTCTGTGTTGTGTGAATTGAAGCCAAATCTTTGCACAGTGGACCGCACTGCTCAAAGCCTAAGCTCTCTCACATCTTTTTTTTTTTTTTTTTTTTTATTGACATTGACGAGGAAGTGCTCTGACTCTGTTTTGCCAGTTTAATCACATGACATACAGCGCGGAGGACTGCCAGAGCTGGAAGAAATTGTGAGACTTTCTTTTGTCTTTTTACATATTGGCACTAATCAAATCAGTTCTCCTGCACAACGCTGGGATCAGCTCGTCCTGATACATATACTCTTTGGTTTTAGGTGTTATACTATGACACTATGTAGGCTTTTCATGTGGGTCTCATATGGATGGGTATCTCAAAGTTACAAACCGAACCTTAGTTAGTCGGCTAGTTATTGCTAGCTTTGCGATATTGGCTGTGGATGTGTTGGTGTAAGGCCATGTGACTGGCGCTATTCATCTTTTAAAGGCCCTGAAAACCCGTTTTTTCCAATCGACTTCTTACTATGAGCAGGCTTTTTCATAAAACAGTTTGGGTTATTTGGCATGAGAGATTCATGTATTTGTATTTTTCTTCCTCGCTCTTTTCACTCGTTTGGAGGAGTCCGGGCTCTGCTGGAGAAGAAAGTGTAGCGTACTTCTGTGCAGTTAAGCAACATTTTAATCAAAATGTGCAGTTGTGTGGCTGTTTGCTTATATTATCAGGCCACTGTCAATCAAATCTGATCAAACCACACACACAGAGTCCGAAACAAGCAGATTAGCCTTTTTGACCGATTTTAAAAATAACAACTAAGGGTGTATTTTTTCTCAGAACTTTAACTTTGATCTTTGCTTATTTATTCAAGTCTATTTAATGTTGGAGATAGGTAATTATTTTTTATCCACATGGTCTTGTGACACACAGTCCAAACTTGCATCGTGTCATATTGTGGTCCCCTGTTTATGCTATTGCAAGATGAGATAAGATGACAGCTAGGAACAGCTAGCACATAGAAATGCAATGTGGACATACCTAAGCCTAATAAATCCCCCCAAAAAATAGGAATAATATTTTTTTAACTTAGCAGCCTGAAGAAGTGCCACTGTGTCCATCTGTGTGGGGCTACACATGCTATATGATATATGACAGAACATTTAACACAGCCCACTGTAATAAAACATGAAGCAGTACAGTGTAGTGCAGTAGAGTGTGGATTCATTTGTTTTCCCTGGGTAAATTCACTCCGCAAGGTCAGCAGAGAATACACAGTGGCATCATTTACGACATATGACAGTTAATATCCCGAGGACTGCTTTGCTGTCAAATGACCCTGAACAACTTTCTTGGATAAAAGGGCGTTGCCAATAGAGAAAAACGCCACAATCCATTGTTGAGTGGCCAGTTTATGAATGACACTGTGACCAAAATGACCTTGAATAAGACGCCGGACCTCGATGAGATCATGAAATGTAACTCGGAAGCTAATCACATCAGCTTACTGCCTAAAAACGTGTGTAAAAGGTAAAATGAAAAAAACACTTATATCACTTAAACACACAACGTGTGACCGTGCAGCGTGTAATGTTGCCAAAAAAAAAATCTTGTGTTGTTGCTTTGTGTCTTGTGCATCCTCTGATTTCGGATGACACCCTGCTGTGTTTGTGTGTCGTCTTCCTCTTGTGCTGGTCTCGTCCGTGTCCTTGTGGTTGCATAAAATGAGCTTTGGGCCAGATGGTGTCCTTCCTGTCCTGTTTCAGCTTTATAGGGTTTGTATTTACATAAAGTCACACTGCCAGCATATGGGACGAGTCCACACAGACACACACACACACACACTGTCACACTTACACCTGCTTTTTTCAAAGAATACCACCAGCATAGATCCAGCTTCTACAGAGATCTAAACTTTAATGCTGAAGATTGTAATCCACATTCTTACACATTTACACCCTGACACACACACACACACACATATATATACACTTGTGTGTCTTTGTCCATCTGTGCTGCACTCCCTGTAGTATCCCAAACCCAATAACCCCCCTACATTATCATACCTGAATATTTATATGGCATAAACAGCGAGGCTGCTAAGTTTCCAATCTCTTAGGGAAAAAAAACTATGAAGTGGATATAAGGTCACTCGTATTGTTCTGTACTTAGAGGTTTTGGAAAGAATAATGACAGTGACACGTTTCTTATTAACATCCTTAAGCTGACAGTCATCAATGTTCTCTGTTTGCAGACAGACTGTGGTGTTTTCTTCTCACAATGGTCTTTCGAGGATCTAGTCTATTATGCTTCCCCGGAGGAATTAAACACATCAATAAATCAATCAAACTCAGTTTAACTTGAGCATTTGAGCAGTTGCAAAATGTTCCAGTCACTAGGTTCACTCTGTGTTTTATGCAAATGAACATGAGAAACGTAAGAATGAAAACGTTTTTGAATATGAAATACGATTGGATGAAAGATCCTTTGTCGAGGTCACGAAACTCAATTAGCCTCGTGGGAACTACAAACACACCATGTTAGCCATGTAATGTAAAACTCAGCCGTTTTTCTTTTTTTTTTTAGAGACATTCTTCTTGCCTGTTCTCTGCCTTGTTTTAAGATAAAACGTCAGTCGACTAGTGTCAGCAGAGCACTCTCACATGTGGAAATGAGACTTTATCTCTGCTGGTAATTTACATAAAACTTTCCTGTTTCTGAGAATTGTATTTCTGACGCATGAAACCTTTGAGAATTTCTTGCAATTAGCTCACTGTCACAGTAACACAAAATAAAAGTTGAGCGACATGATGAGCTTGGAATTGAGAGCTTTAAACCAAACTTTTTTTGAAATCAAAATGAAGTCGCCTAAACATTTCTTAGTGTTGCTTTGTCATATTCAGATGCATCTGACCGTCCTGTATTTATTCTTTGCACCTAGTATGTTCGCGAGCTAGTAATACTTTTTACTAATTTTTTTATTGTTTCCTTCAGACAGTATACATGTACTTTTTTTTTGAAAGAATAAGTTACAAAATCAACTTTAAAGAAATAGTTCAACATTTTGGGAAGTACACTTTTGAACCTTCTTGTTGAGAGTTGGACGAGAAGATTCACTCTTATCTGTCCATTTAATGTAAGTTTACAGACAGCTGTTAGCTTAGCATAAAGGCTTAAAAACGGGGGGAAACGGCTAGCTTTGGCTCCTTGCAAAGGTAACAAAATCCCCCGACAAAGCACCTCTAAAGCTAAACATTTAAAGCCTCATATTGAACAGACGGATATAAGAGTCATATCTATTTTCTCATCTAACTCTCCACAATAAAGCGAGTAAATGTATTTCCCAAAATATTGCTTTAAAGCTCCACTTTTAAAGCTGTTACAGTTTGATATACACACAGCACAGACACCTTCAACAGTTACACTTGCTCACATAATTCCCCCATACAAATGTACGTCCAGGGAGTTGAACTTTTATGACCCGGTCACAAGCCTGCTGCAACTTTTATGAGATGACCTGCGAGCTGAGCCTTGACCTACATGTTGCCTGCTATTTGCAGCAGCTGCTGGGTTCTTCCGGGAAAGAAGATATGAGCACAGGCGAGGAGGAAGGAAGAGGAAAGTAGGAAAGGGAGAAGAAAACAAGAGGGAAGGAACGGTGGTGAAAAGGGAGAGGAGAGCAAACAAGATACCTGAGAGAGGAAGACGAGACGGAGACGTTTACTCCTCTGTTGGAGGGACTGTGAGCAGCATGAGCCCGACCTTGACTACAAGACATATAAACTGCTGAAGTACGCACACAAATACAGGGGCATCTCATAGGGGTTTCATTATTGGCATCTGTCTGGTCGACCTCCACAAGAATCAGCACCCACAGATGAAACCACCACCCGTGTGTGTGTGTGTGTGTGTGTGTGTGTGTGTGTGTGAGTGTGTGTGTGTGTCACAGGTATAGTTACAAGCAGATGTGCTCCCAGACTTCACAATTAAAACAAATAGGATTCAGGATTGCTTGACTGGTGCCAATCTCTTTCTCCGCCATCCCTCCTGCCCTTCACTTCCTCCTTCAATCTCTCCGCCGCTTTTTTTTAAATCCCCCCCCACACAGACACACACACTGTGCTGTATACCCTAAGGAAAAAAGAAATGTGAAATAAAAACATCCTGCTCTTCTTACTCTTTTTTTTTTTTTCTTCTTTTTTTCCCTCGCTGATGTTCATAAAGGGCAAAGAGAAGCTTAAACAGTGTAAAAAATGTTACAGAAGCGCTTAATAATCTGCGCTCTGTATGGTTAACATTGCATATCAACAACCAAAGATTTCAGCCCAGAGTGGCACAGTGCATATGCCATTAATTAATCATTCTCCGTGAACGGCAGGCAGCTCGTTTGTGCCTTTTACTTCACTGAAGAGGAAGAAAAGAGGAACGTTAACAAGCCAATTGTACCAATAATGGTTGCAAAGCTATGATTGGTCGATGTAGCAAACTGTTAACTCTCACAGTGTGGCCTCTTCTCAACCAGTGCTTGAATGTAACTAAGTACATTTACTCCCGTACTGTACTTAAATACCATTTTGAGGTACTTTTTTTTATGCCAATTTCTACTTGTACTCCACTACGTTTTGGACTATTGGTCACTATTAAGATTATTAATACAGAACATAAATCAACCAATAAAGTGTGACGTCTGTATATAAAGTAATTAAAATTAGCTCCACCTTTACCAGCTGCAACATTAAAGTGATATACATATTGTTGTATCAATAATTATAATCCAATAATATAATAGGTCTACACAGTATGTGATTCTGAAATGGCCACTTTTACATTTTGAAGTTCAATTATATTTTGATGCCAACACTTTTTTTTTTTCTTTCTTTTACTTAAGAGTTTAAATGCAGGACTTTTATTTGTAATAGTGTATTTTTACAGTGCGGTCTTAGTATTTTCACTTAAGTGAAAGATCTGAATACTTCTCCCAGCACTGTCTACAAGCGACGTTAACAAACCAGCCAGTGTGAATAAGCATGTAAGTGACACAAAATACGCTGGCAGACACAACACCGTGAGCTCTATTTGTGTGAAGATGAAAAAAAAAAACGACAAGCTCAAAATGAGAGTAGCACAAAGAACTGATGCAAGCTGATAACATGTCCGCTTTAATTCTTTTTATTTACGCCGTCGTGCCACGATTCACCAGGCATTTATCTCACAATTTGACGTGCCTCAAAATTGATAATGTGCAGTCTGACACAAAATTGCGACCAAGATTGTGTTGGACCTCGTAAAGAGCGACACGCAAGCAAACTATAGGAGCCTTTTATCACCTCCACCGTCCTTATTCTCTTCATTTCTGCTTTGACTTAACCCAAAAACAGTCAGAGAAGCTTTCCTTTATCCCTGCCCTTTACAATACCTCCTTTATCTCTCCCTCTGTTCCCTGCCTCCTACATCTCTCTTCCTCCCTCCCTTCCTTGCCCTTTCTCCCTCTTTCTTTCCTTCCTTCCCCTCACCCTTCTTTCTTCCGGGGCGATGCTACTATAAAGGCGAGTGTGCCATAAAGGTTTTGAACATTGATGAATTTATTATGCCCTGTGTTTCCCATCTCTCCTCTCGGTCCTCTCCTTTCCCTCTCTCTAGGTGATGCTGGCAGAGCGTAAAACTACAGAGGAGCTGTACGCTATTAAGATCCTGAAGAAGGACGTGGTGATCCAGGATGATGACGTGGAATGCACCATGGTGGAGAAGAGGGTGTTAGCGTTGGCTGGAAAGCCCCCGTTCCTAACACAGCTGCACTCCACCTTCCAGAGCATGGTAGGCTGCCCGACGTACTTTCACAAAAGTTGTATGATGTCCTAGAAAATATGTGCACGTTCTTATTAAAAACAACAGCCCCATTTCTTGTGTATTTTTCTATTGACTCTATGACCTTCTGTTCAACAGTCGTAATGCTTTATGAAGCATTTTAGAACGATGTATGAGGTCAAGTATCTCAATTCTTCATAATAAATTGGTCAAACTGACATTTCTTCAAGCCCATGTCTATCACTCAATATAAACGTACTCATAATGTGTCATATGATTGTACTGCTACTAGTATGTAATTCATCATATGGCATCACAAACATATAATGTATAGTGTATATAACTATGAGAATAATAATACACTCTCATCCTTGCAGAAAACAAATGTCAGTGTGTGAATTATGAAGTATTATACCTGACGTGTGTTGTGATTATAGTTATAAAGCATTGTGAATATTTATGAGTGCTTATAACTATAATTGGACAGCGCTATAAGCAGATTAAAACATATTATAAGTGTGTTTATAATGCATTATAGACATGGGCGTCATAAAAAAAACGTTACCCGTTGAGTACATAAACCCGTGAATGGAAACCAAAAAAACGTTCCATTTCACGTGCTTTGCAAGCTGACACACGGACGCTCTTCGTCGGCCCCTACGAGTTCACATTACATTGGATCTGAAGGGAGCCACAGTGCGGTGTCCTGCTGAAGTGCACCGCCGTGCTGCTGGTGAGCACTGTGGTCTTAACAGCAGCCACCCTGCCTGCTGTCACTAGCTCACAGCGGGAATACACAGGCTGGATTCATATTTGATTCACGCTCATCTTCTGACGTATAATCCATATTACACTAAAGATGAGTCAACAGAGGAGTAAATATAGCTCACTGGTCTCATACTTAACACTGACTACAAGTCATTTACATTCACACGCTACATTAAAACATTCATTTGTGCTCGTCTTCATTGATCAATGACGATAACGTGTTCTGAATCCATTTAAGGTTGTTGTTAAAGGCTAGACAAAAGTTGACCGACGTGCGCACACACACACATACACACATACACAAACCAGAAGTGACTGTGGTAATCCTCCGCGGCACTAATTCTCTGACCAGAGGAGGGCTTTCGTACATATGGGACTTAGCAGGCAGTTATCACACACACACACACACACACACACACACACACACATGCTTAAAGGCAATTATAGCATGCATGCATATACACATACATACTGCATTTGCAGTGTAGTGGGCACAGACCAATACATTTTAATCAGACATACACTGTAGACAACCACAAAAGGAGCACAAACAACTGCTCAAAAAGGTCCTTACACACCAGGGGCGTGACAAATAAATGTCATGAAAATGCAAAATACTCGCCTGTGTATATTATATGTCTAGGGCTTTTATTGTGAAAAGTCTGAGTGGATCTGGTATGTGCTGCCTTTGTCAAGATCAAAAGGAGTAATAAAGTATGCCGTCTCGGGTTCGGACTAAGGAGCCTGTGTGCTGTTGTTTTACAATCTTTATAGGCGCAAGTCAACCTGTTCCGCACAATGTGATTGGGTGATGCCTTTTTTCGCGGTGCAAAAAGTTCCGAAAAATTAACCTTGTTCTTTTTTTTTTTTTTTAAATGTGTCTGTTTTTAATATTCGCCTTCTGCGTGAAAGTATTCGTGACAAAAAGAACGGTAAATGAACGTGTGAGTTAATCGCACGAAAAACCGTCCCTGGTGTGTAAAGGCCTTAAGACTTACTCTCAAACATGCACAGAAACGCATCAACAGCCCTAAAATATTTCCTCCCAACACACACATGGCCACACACACAAATCCCTCCACTCTCCTTCACATACTGTACTGCACCTTATTGCCAATTTCTGTATATAATGGAGGAGAATTAGCTCCTAAATTGCTGTTGCTGTGGTCGACAAGCCAGTCTCCTCTTTCTCACTGTCTTCTTCCTCTTTCGCCTTCTTTTGTCCCTCCTTTTTTTTTTTTTTTTTTTACTGCTGTCATTTTTTCCCTACATCTCTCCTTTAATCTTCTCTCATTTGACCCATCACTCTCCATTCATTCTCGCGATCCCTTTCTCTCTACAGTATCTTACTTTCGTTTCACACAATCATTCCATTTCTCTGTGACCTC
This sequence comes from Bovichtus variegatus, assembly GCA_943593645.1. NCBI lineage: Eukaryota > Metazoa > Chordata > Actinopteri > Perciformes > Bovichtidae > Bovichtus > Bovichtus variegatus. The sequence continues at coordinate 6,199,695 of CALSCE010009415.1, read as the reverse complement.
CCACCCACTTTTATGAACATGCCCTTTTTTGACCTCTCTCGCTCTCTGTCTGCCCCTCTATCTCTCCGTAGGACCGTTTGTATTTTGTCATGGAGTACATAAACGGAGGAGATCTCATGTATCAGATTCAGCAGGTCGGCAAGTTCAAAGAGCCCCATGCTGTGTGAGTACACACACACACACACACACGCACACAAAAGCTAAGATGCATTCTTACGCCATCATAACACAAAATCTTAATCCCATGCTTAGAGATGTTCTCACTTTGGTAATGCTTTTTTAAATCATATTGAATAAGCCATCAGCAGTTTGACGGGCTCAGGTGGTGGTTGAGCAATCCTAGCAGAGCCCGGGGGTGAAATATGTTGTTCGCCCCGATGCAAGTTGCTGCTCTGACGAACTTCAAAGAAATGCAAGTAATCCAGCAGCTCCTGTGAGTTTTCAGTGTGCGGTAGAATACCTCCAAAACTGCAGAATATAATTAAGGTGGCTGGCGAGATCACTGGTGTCAAGTCAAACCAGCGGGCTGACATATTTGACAAGCGGGCTGTCAGGGAAAGCGAGAGCCGTAGAGGAGTTTGCCCTTCATCTGCTTTATAGGGAATTAGAGTTTCTTCCCTCTGGCAGAGGGTTTAGACTGCTGAAGGGCAAGCCGAACGGGGCGAGGAACTCTTTTATCTAAGGCCATCGACTTGTTCTACTCTGTTTAATTTATTTATTAGACAATAGTCAGGTTATTCTGCTCCGTGGATAATGATGATGCCTTGAACTTTTGTCTCAGTGCCTTGTCTTTTGTATTTCCTGTCTGTGTATGTTAAGCATCTAAAGCCGTGTTAGCGACGCCCATCTGATCGTCATGCTGATCACAGATTTAACATCCAACAAGCTCTTCCACACTGCTCTTCAAAATGCCTCTTGACATCTTTTAGGTGCACTTTACGAACAGACGGCGATCGCGAACGCCCACGCCAACACCGACGCAAACGCAAATGACTGCGTGGTCAGTGTGTCCAGACTCCTCCTGTTGATCTTATCAGCTGCTCTCTGGCCTTGAAGAGACAGCGCTGACCTTTATGCAGACACACACACGCGCGCACAAATTATCCATCTGTTTTCCTCCTGTCCTTTCTCTCAGACTCGTTCTAATTACTGCTTTTGTTTCTCTTTGTGTAGATTCTACGCTGCGGAGATAGCCATTGGTCTGTTCTTCCTGCATCTAAAGGGCATCATCTATAGGTAAACTCCATCCCACAACATACTAAATATTAAACTTTTTACAAAATGCCAAATTTAACGTGGAGGATTCTCAATTAATTAAAGGGATGTATTTTCTTGTTAATAGAATTGGTAGATATTGATTTTAAATGAATTACTTTTCTTCTTTTTCTTTTATAAGACCAGTTTGAAGAGCAGGGACTTCGTAACAAATGTGTGTCTTAAGCGCTGAAGTCTTGGACATCATTTGTTTTTTTACAAAACGTACTTTTAAAACGTTTGTTTCAGCCCAATCTGAGTAAAAAGATTTCAAATAATAATTAACAATCTGATTCGTAAGTATTCACTTTGATATCAGCACTGAAAAACTGCAGGGTAGGAGATGAATTTGTTGCATATTAATCTATAAAATCAAGGCAGGACGGGACAATCAGATTTTCTAGTTTTTGACCTTTAGACTTCAACTGCAATTAACCGGTTCCTGCTGCTTATAATATCATGCCGAGAATCCGCCCCCACAAATAATGCAGTCCTCCCAACTGCAAATCAGAATCTGTCATCTGGTTTAGTGTTACCGTAGCTCGACCTCTTGGTTGAGGCAGTGCATCATTCCCTATTAAACTCCCACTGAAATAAACAAGAAAGGAGGAGGAGAAGAAAAACTTTCGAGTAAAATAAGAAAACGTGGACATGATGGTCCGTGTTTTGGTCATAAACTGAGTGTCGTTAACGTCGCGTTTCCCTCCTGCAGAGACCTGAAGCTGGACAATGTGATGCTGGACTGTGAGGGTCACATTAAGATAGCAGATTTCGGCATGTGTAAAGAAAATATGAATGACGGAATCACTACCAAGACCTTCTGTGGAACACCAGACTACATAGCTCCTGAGGTAGAGTGTGTGTGTGTGGGCGATGGCGCAACAATTGTATTTAATACGTACTTTGAGGTATTTTAGCTTGTTTGTAACGACTACTCTTCTTATACGCTGCCTTGCCTCGCCTCATGGATTTAAGTGATAAACTTTCCTGAACGAAGTCTCTTAATATTTCAGATCATAGCCTACCAACCTTATGGGAAGTCTGTGGATTGGTGGGCCTTTGGAGTTTTGCTCTATGAGATGCTGGCTGGACAGGTCAGTTTCTGTGTCTGTGTGTGTGTGTGTGTGTGTGTGTGTGTGTGTGTGTTTTATGAATAGAATTAAACCTGGGGAAAAAGGAAATGAACCCCCTCCTTCAACAGAATTTGTATTCACGACTGAATGTGACAAAAAACAAACACTCATGATCGTAGCCTTTAAAATTTGACATTGTGCTAATGAAAGGTTAGCTATTAAATTAAACCCCTTGATGAGTTTTCCTCTCATGGCATTAATAATTGTTAGAGTAGATGTGACATTTCCAAATCCTGGAGTTCTCATTTGGAGTGTATATTGTGAATTTGTGAGCGTTACAGGCCGGTGGTGTTTTGATTCTGAGAGAAAAAAAACTTTTAATGATACAATTTAAATGTCCTCTATTTGTCCCGTCCTGCCCTCTGCTTCTCTCCCCTCCCCTCCCCTCCCCTCCCTCCCCCCTCCTCTCCTCTCTCCTCTCTCCTCTCCTCTGTCCTCTCCTTCTCGCTCCTCTCCCCTCTCTCCAGCCTCCATTTGACGGTGAAGATGAGGATGAGTTATTTCAGTCCATTATGGAGCATCACGTCTCCTATCCCAAGTCAATGTCCAAGGAGGCTGTCGCTATCTGTAAAGGGGTGAGTGTACACCACATACACACACACGCACACACACACACACGCACACACACAAACACTCCGTACAACACAAGTCCTTGTCCGTCTCGCGAGCTCAACCTTCCTCCCTCCTCACAAAATCTCAGTCACAAATTCTTTTTGTCTTGCTCCCTCTCTTCTTAGCACTCTGTTTCTCTTTCACACAAACACACACACACACACACACACACACACACACACACACACACACACA
>CALSCE010009415.1:6144964-6191812 GCA_943593645.1 Bovichtus variegatus | reverse complement strand
GGGAGGGAGAGAATGAGAGAGAGACACACACAGAGAGAGAGAGAGAGGGAGGGAGAGAATGAGAGAGAGACACACAGAGAGAGAGAGAGAGAGAGAGAGAGGGAGGGAGAGAATGAGAGAGAGACACACACAGAGAGAGAGAGAGAGAGACACACAGAAAATATTCCAAACGAACAATTTGTTTTATTTAAAATATACTTTACTCAACCGTTGACTTTCTGCATGCCTGTTCATTTAGCTATATGTGTTTTACGGATGAGTAAGTGTGTGCGTGTGTGTGTGTGTGTGTGTGTGTGTGTGTGTGTGTGTGTGTGTGTGTGTGCGCACTTATCTCTGAGTAGTCAGTGTGTTTATGTGCACGCATGTGTGTGTGCAGTGTAAGGTTGACTGACCCGTGGAAAATGTTATTTTAGTTCTAATGTAATGAGTTTTGACTGCTGCTCCTGAGGGAGGCACACCCCACCTACACACACACACACACACACACACTCACACACTCACACACACTCATACTGACGTCACTAGCCTTGATGCTGTTCTTACGGTCTTGTGTGGACAGACATCGTAAACGGTCCTTAATTATGCCTCTGGAAAACTTCTGTGGTGAAAGAGAAAAGGCAACAACAGTTATTCATTTATCTGCAGGCGGTGGTTTGGTGGCTTATATTTGGTCTTTAGACAGAAGCATCTAAGATGACAGATAGTGGAATTGAAGGATGGTTAAAAGGAGGGAATCAACAAATTAAGGTGACGTTTATTTCTAAACAGAGATGAATGAAAGAAGGAATCATAGACGGAAACACTACGGAAACGAAACGGGAATAAATGAGATGAAACTTTAATGATGCCAGAGGGGAAATTCGGGGCATCGCAGCAGCGCACTGTTGAGCGTAGATGCAGACCTCTCTTGCAGTTTAGGATAATGTCTACAGTTTAGCGTACATAAATGTGACAAGTCAGGACATCCGTCATCGTTAAAATGTAATAATTAAAGGCATTTAGCCTGCTATCTGCTATTCATTTATACATTTTTATTCACACCATTATTATTCTGTAATATTCTTGCAAGTTAATGAGTCATGCAACCGTGTCTGTTAAGACTTCCTGAATTGATGCTCACATTTTTCATTCGGTGAAGGCGCTGTGAAGGAGCTCATTTCACTTTTTGGCCACGCTAGAAGCAGGATGGCAATGTCGGTTGTCGGTTGGTCGGTCGTCCACTCTGGTCTCGACACAACATAAAAAGAAAAAATATTGACTGAATTGCCGTGAAATTGCCACTTTCATGTCCCCCCTCATGATGATTTGCAATAACTTTGGCGATTCTTTAACTTTTCATGTACCACCGTCATCAGTGTGATTCGTCCATTACTTTATGACCAAATACTGTTGGCCTATCTGCACGTCCTGCATGCTAACATGCCGACACCGACGTCATCAAACACTTACTGTGACTTCATCAATATTGTTGATGGTAAAAGACGAGACTGAAATATAGCTAAAAAAAAAAAAAAAAAACTTTCCTAATATCTCTCTTTATTTATGTTGACAAAAAAGAGGAAACAAAATATTTTTAGATTTTCTTTTTTTTTCCTCCAATGCAGTATTTCGGATTTTCCGTGCTGCGCGCGCCATCGCAGGGGAAAGACACAGGTTATATTTTGGCTAGACTAGATCGACTGAACTACTACATATAACTACAAAAGACTAAAATGTCGACAGTTTTCATTGACTAAAACTGGACAAAAACGGTTTCCTTTGACTAACATGAGACTAAAATGCTCAGACTTTTAGTTAACCAAAAACTTTCGTGAAAAAAAACAGGATGAGGTTGTCTGAATAAAAACCGAACAAGGACATTTGACACAGGACTAAGACTGAATTAAAAAAAAAAGAAAAATTGCTGACAGAAGGAACACTAGTACAAAAGCACATGTGCCATGAGACAGGACAGGTTAGATTGAGGGACGAAAGTAAGAGGGACACACAGTAATTCTTCTCTTCTCTCTGTCTGTCCAGCTGATGACGAAGCATCCAGCGAAACGACTGGGCTGTGCCCCCGAGGGAGAGAGGGACATCAGGGAGCACAGCTTCTTCCGCTACATGGACTGGGAGAAACTGGAGAACAAGGAAGTGCAGCCGCCATTCAAACCTAGAGCTGTAAGTCTGACCCCACTGAACCCGACTTGACCTCACATACGAGGTACGATCCCCTTGAGTCGTGCGACGGGCTAATTAGTCGCCCAAGGCAGCAGAGACCAGGAGTTTGAATTCCCGCTGCTCAGAACAACGTTTCGCTGTTAACTAACTTCCTCTATTTACCTCCGACACCTATCTCTCTTTCTATTCCTGTTATTTTACTCATCTTTTCACTTCCAATGTGACTGTTTCTGTCTCTTTCCCTTCCTCTGTGTGGGACAACGCGCACAGGTAAGTGAGGAAATGACGATGATGACGGTGATGTTGACGAGTGTGTGGTGACGTGGGCAGGGAAATGTTGATAATGGTGACCGCGAAGGAGACGGTGAACGTGGTTCGGACGTGGAGGACGCCGAATATGGCGACGACGTTGGCGGTGACGGAAACAGAGAACCGCACGAACGGTGAAGAGTACGCTGATGAAGATAACACTGGGGATTTGGAGACCAGTTTTGAGTTTTACGTTCGTCTGATTGCTTTCGGGCTGTTGAGCTAGAACGCTACACTGGCGCTCCGAGTTGAGCGAAGTCGCATTCGGCTTGTGTTGCGTTGAGTTTAGAGGAAAACCTCAAGGGAATCAGCGGACGTTCATGCTGTGAGACGAAGAAACGTTGTGTTTTTCTTTGCTGTGCATTTTTTCCCACAACAAAATTAGTTTGATCATAACTAGTCAGAATGATGTCATCTCCTTCTAAGACTCACACTAACACACACACACACACACACACAGCCTGAGGCCACACTGCTGCTGAAGAGTTTTTCTGAGTTGAGCTTTTTATGCAGCTGTCTCTGCCCGCTGGGGTGTGTGTGTGTGTGTGTGTGTGTGTGTGTGTGTGTGTGTGAGAGAGTGCGTGCGTGCGTGCGTGATGGATCGGTAATGCTGCCAATGTGTATGCACACTTCTCTGTGTATTTGGGTGTGTGTGACTTTTGCACGTGAGGGTGTTGGAGGTCACCATTAGGACCTGGCTGAGGTGTGTGTCTGCAGAGTCCTCTGATGTGACTACTAACATATGTTGTCTGATCTCTTTTTCTCTCTTCTCTCCTTCGGAATCAGCCTCTGCTTTCTGTTTGATCTCGTCTTTCTAACATCTTTTGTCTTTCACCTCTCTGCGCTGTCACTTGCTATCGCTCTCTCTTTCTTTTTCCTTCTGAGAACAAATAAAGGTTCGGATTTTCTGGAGAACCATTTTGTTTACCCTGCATAAAAGTTTAACATCTGAAGGTGGTTCTTTGATCTTTTCTGGTGAGCAATGTGTGTATTGTGGGGATCTCTATATTTCTTACAAAAAAAAACAAAAAAGAAACACTTCAAACCATTTTTCTTCCGAGTAGTATGTGATGGTGTTTTTGCACTAACGAATGTTTATGAAGGATGTTGAATGCCGATTGACAATCCATATCCCTGGTTGAGGTCAGAAGTTTGTTTCCTAACTGTTTGTGATTATGAAACTCTCGCGAGATAGTGAAGTTTGGACATCGACCTCGAATGGTTAAAGTTACTCACTGACCTCGACTGGTTAAAGTTAGGACAGGTCGTCAGGCAGCGAGTCTCGCGACAGTTTTTGCGGCGTTTTGCTAATCTAGGGTTACCTTCTAGACACCACCCTGCCCAAGCCCTTGGAGAGTCTGATCGTCTCGTGGTTGATCAGCTGAGCTTTTAAATGTGTGACTGACTTGCTGGTGACGGGCCGCTGGTTTATGGATTCATCGGACGGATAAAGAGTTGTCATTTACAGCTATTGTCTTAAGTTGTCATTGTCCATCTGTCTGTCCATCAAGCAATCTGTTGTGAATCCATTCATTCATCCTCCACCTAAAGACTCCACCCATCCATCTGTTCACTATTTACTGCTGCCATGCATCGACCCATCTGTCCTTACACATTTTTATTTGTCCTCTCTGTGTTCACAGTTTTTTTTCCATGTTTGTTTCCGTTTATTTGCATGCTCTGGGTCTCAAATGAAACCTGTCCTGGCGTGCACTGCTGTTCACAGAAACCTCACCGTACACAATCTTTCATTTAAAAAGGAAAAACCAATGTTTTCAAATCTTACAGATACAGCTCACCCTTTTTGTGTCTTAGACTCTGCAAGGCTCATAGTTTGGCCTCTTTAAATACAACCGTGCGTAATTCGGATCCGCTCCAAAGTGTTATGGCTTCTTTCTTGGCCCATGCTACACCCTTCCACCAATTTTCATGCAAATCAGGTTTTCAGTTTTAGAATCGAAAACATAACCTCCTTGGCGGAGAAAAGCATATTTTTTTCAAAGGGGCATTTTATCAAAACCAAACCTACTTGCATCCCTGGTATTAAAAAAGTATTTAGCCTTCAATTAGAGTATGATATGGGAGATGCTTACCACGTTGGCTGACATTTCTTGGCTAAGGTGCGCTGAATTGATACTTTGTGGCACTTATTTCATTTCCCTACGTGGCAAATTCTTCCCATCTGGTTCCTCAAACAGGTTAAAACAAACGCAAGTAATTAGCTGCAAATACAATTTGACCCTGGTGTATTTCTCATTTCACATATTTCCCCAAACTATAAACAGTCTGGCTTAATTTCATTTGGTTTTGCGAGTTTTGGAGACTTAATGAGTTTGTAGTTTTCCTCTGGGTGATGTTGTCGGAGGACAGTGAATCCTTGTTGTGTTAATTAAAGCTCAGTGATAGAGATGGGGAAAAAAAAGCTCGGCCCAAAGTCCCCGTGAGGCACACTGTCGGGAAAATATAGTTTTCAAGTTAATAACTTGTTTTATGTACTTAGACAGACGCACATCTCGCGGGTATATAAGCTGTTTTTGGGTTCCCAGTGGTCAGAACGAGGAAATGGAGTGGACTGAAATGAACAATGACTTTTCTTTTTTCAAAATTGGTCCTTGAGAAAACTAATTCTACGTAATGTGAATTGCACAATACTCTTTGAGATGATTTGATTCTGTCATCTGTCACTTCTTTGTAAGCACTTAAGATAGCCGAGAGTTTGATTGGATAGTGATACAGTGATGGCAACAACATTTTTAATTAGTAGATACAATTTTAATATGATTACATAATTTTCATGTATGGAATATCTTGAAGGTCAATGAAATATGTTCTCAAATTGTGCATCTTTTGAGCAAATATTTAAATAGATAGTTATTCCCAGTGCTCTTTTGCATACTGGTTGTATGATTTGGTTTATCATATACAGCTGCAGCATATAATTAACCCACAATTACACCATAATCACCATAATCTCATGGCTTTGAGCCTTTTCTTGTACCAATATTCTAATTAAATCCAACCAAAAAAATCCAGATGAAATGCCAAGGAAAATACTTTTTTGGCTATTTACTTACAGCCATGGGTGGGACACTTTTTTGAGTTAAATGCTCGTTGCCAAAACGTTAGCGCTCCGTGCATTACACTTTATTACGGCCAATCCAATGCAGTGCACTGCCACAGGACGTTTGAGACTTCAGTGACCTTGTTCGGTTTAAAATTGGAGTTGAATATGTTTCAAATATTTGAAAAAGGACAGCATATGCCTAAGGCGTGCTTGATATATCCTCTCCCGAGTGTGGTATTTTTGTATCACTTTGAATGTAATAACAAATTACCTTTGAGCCAACACACATGGAGAGTTGAATCAAGCTCACCCCAAGTGCTGGCACCTCGTTTTGATATTTGAAACCATGTTCAAGTAATGTCATCTCACACCCTGGTTCAACCCACCATTCGCCTTCTTTTGTTTTCCTCTCCTTCTACCCCCCCCCCACCCACCCCCACCCCAATCCACCCATTCCTCTCCATCCCCACTCCTCCCCTTCCCAATCCACCCCTCCCCCTGTACTCATCCCTCCCCACCCTCCTCAACAGTGTGGACGGGATGCCGAGAACTTTGATCGTTTTTTCACACGCCACCCACCGGTGCTGACCCCTCCCGATGAGGAAGTGATTCAGAACCTGGACCAGGACGAGTTCCAGGGATTCTCCTTTATCAACCCAGAGTTCCCAGGAGCTGATGCTACCACACCTGCCGCCGAGCAGGCTTGATTTCAGCTCATGCACGGACACATGGACACACACACACTTACACACAAACGCATACATGATCATTTTTCCCAGTCTCAATCCTGTGTACCCTGGAACATACACACACACACGCAAACATAACTTTAAATATCATGGAAAATATTTGTGCTGTTACAGGGACCAAGAAGCCACGACTAAAGCTGATCCACAGGCATTACCATATACACAATAACACACACACACACACATGTGTTGTTCACACTGCTGCAACCTGGACGATGCGTTGGCCTCTTCTGTGCAGCGTAAAGTGGCCTGAATGCATTTCGCACTCTAGCGCAGCTCCAAAAATATGATTTAAACTAAGCAATTGAGATAATTAGCAACTATATTTCTGTACCCTGTCCTGTATATCAAAATGTTACGACTTAGCAAAATGTGAGTCATTGACTTTTTCCAAGCTGTGTTTGTGAGAAACGAGATGCTTGTAAGTGTGATTCACCACAAGCTTGTTGAATCGACTTGTTGCTCACAGTGTGAACAAAGTGTGTTTAATTCACCAGTCCTCATCGGAATAAGGATTAGAAATGAATGGCGTTTAAAAGATCTTATAATCAAACTTTACATTGAGATTAGTAGTCAGGCCGTGATTCCCGCTGCACACACCAATACACAACAGCACAATTCACGTGTAATATAGCTTCAGCATTCCAATGTTATTACATTTTTGGGGTGGAAATTGTGATTTAACTTTTCTTTTACTCATTCCTCAAATATTTCCGCGCATTCTGAATTTGGCCAGTACTTCTGGTGTGCTTTTATTCAATGTGTAATAATAACAGCGTCTGTATGTTTATCCTAATCTTTGCTAAAACTGGAATGCTTCACATATTTGTGCATGAGTTTCTATATCAAAAATAGCCCTGGACTTTGTCTCCCAGCCGCATTTTAGCATCTTATCTCCGCACCACTCTGCTGCCATTGTGCGGCAAAATATATATTCAAAAAACATATTTGGTGTGGGATTTTACCCAGTGAGACAGTGAAAGATTTGTGCCACAAAAGACCACAACTATCGTATTTTCTACGCGTCTTATTTGTTGTTCAGCACTGGGATCATGTTGGTAAAATGCTGTTGGGAAATCTAGTCTTTATATAGGCTTTTAGTCAGTTCAATGGATAGATAATACTACTTCTTATACTCTCATTTTCTGTTATCTAGTATATAAGCAATGAAAGAGACTAGCGGTTGGTTACTTTGTGTTTTACATGCATGATTCCGATACCTGGGCGTTTGTTTACAGCATATGTGTGTGCAAATTAATGTTTTATATGTGTGCGACCGAGTACTGAGTATGAAAACGCACGTTTGCCTGGCCTTGCGTTTACATTTGTTTGTATGGTGAATGTGTGCACCCCCCCTCATATCGAGCAGTGTTGGTATGATCCACTTTACCTCCAACCAGCAGCTCCACAAGTGGAAGAAGAAGCCTACTGAAACTGAAACAATTAGCAAATTTCAATGTCAGCAAGAGAATAATGATACTGGACATAAAATAGTCTTAACACAAACTGTGTACAAGTTAGTGTCTTACAGCAAACCTTGAGTTTGAATCATCATTTACGTTCAGTACTGCAAATTACACCTTGATAGTTCCTGGAAAGCACCGCCTCAGTACTAGGGATGTTTTCTTTGGCCTGGAAACTAAAAATAAAACTTCAGATTCCTGGTTTGTTAATGCAGGTTAAGTAAAAAAAAAAAAGAATATCAAAAATGTCCTAGCCCTGGAATAGGTTTCTGGGGTAGAAAGAAGGCCACTCGCTGGAATTCAAACAGCGGACCAATATGTCATGCAGCTCTACTTTTCTGATCTAGTTTTTAGGTTCTGTGGGAAAGGACTCGCTGTGATTGGTTATTTTTCAAGTATCCATCTGTATGCACAATACGAATTTCCATCCTAACTACAGCAGCAGCAAATGAGGACAAGCAGGTTAAAGCTAGGCCTTCTCCGTGTGTGTGTGTGTGTGTGTGTGTGTGTGTGTGAGTGAGTGTGTGTGAGTGTGAGTGTGTGTGTTTTGTCTCCTGTTTTCCCTAGCTAGCAATAATCTTGTTGACAGGAAGGCAGAATTGGTAATGAACCAACCTTCAGAAGGCTCAGGTTAGGACTGTAATTAATTCACATGCAAAAGGCTGTGAGGTTATGAAGCTTATTGGTGGGCATATTTATGCGGCCTGAGAGAAAGATCACTTCAGTGCAGCTGACATTGTGTAGAAGTAGGCGAAGTGCTTCCTCATATCGCACTCCTCTTCATCACAGAGGGACATCAGGGGATTTTTTTTTTTCCTTCTGCAGGTTCACTGGTGTTTATCCGTGGCATGAAGTGTTACAGTATCTGCAGGTGAAGAAGAAGAACGCTGCAGTATCATGCAGTTAATTCGCTTGAACAGTCTGTCACGCTAACAGGCGGGGAGTGTCTGTAGTTTCCACAAGCAATGACTATTGATAGGACTTAATCATGACGATAGTAACTGATAACTTAGAACAGCTGCGTTAGGGAAGTGACTGGAAGTCAATCAATGTATCGATGGTGATCAGTACAAGCGGGATAAAATGATTGTTTCAAAACAGGTTCCTAAAATATTTGCTGCCACTTTACATGCAATAGCCTGATACATACACTTGTGTTACTGTCCTCCAGACAGTTTGACTATAAGTTGGCTTAAGCCTTAAATATCTCTCAGACACATTTTAAAACATCGGCCGACGCGAGTTCAAAAAAAATGTCATTAAAAAATGGAGCGAAGGCCTGATCCCATTAGGAATGGCAGGAATTCAGACTAGGAAACCATGCAGTGAGGATTTCAAAGTTGTCCTTTAGGTGATATCAGTGATCTGTATGCATGAATGCATGTTTGCTTTTTTTTTTTTTTTTTTTTTTTTTTTTTTTTTGAGTTCTGTTCCATGAAGTAATTTGACTTTTTGATTGGGTTATCGTGTGGGGGGGAAGTCACTGATTTAGGGACAGTCTTAACTAACAATTTTGTCCTGTCTGTTAGCTCTAGTCTCAATCTTTAAACTGCTGATGAGTTCAGCATAGTAGAGCAGCTTTAGCGCTTTTATATTTCGTCCACGATTATGAGTCTGAAATTCTAAATTTGGTTTTACTTGACGACGCAAAGCTAAATCTGTGTCCATTGTCTGTGTAGTACCTCCGGTGGTATTTATTACAGTCAGTGTCTCCTGTATGATAACAACAACAAATAACTATATATACTTATACATAAACATATATAACTGTGTCAAATGTTGATATTTAGACCATGTGGTCAGTATTGTAAAGGACGAGAGGAGGAGTCTTACTTCAGGTTTTGTGTTTTTGTTTCTACGATTCCTTCCTGCTGAAGGAGAAGCAAAATGGACTCTGCATGAAAATTGCTTTACCTTTTTATTAGTTAGGAATTATATACATTTAACATGTTAGGGTTAATAATGTTTTCTGTGTGTGCATTGCTTCAAAAGACGGATCCAAGGTACTGTTGCGTGTGCTATGTATGGAAATACACCTAAAGGAAAAAAAAAAGGAGGAAAAAAATGCTTCTCACGATGTTCTCCATGTGCCAAAATTATTTTGTTTGTTTGTTTGTTTTCCAGGAAAAACAGGCATACCTAAAATAAAAGATTAAAATACGTGTTAGGGGATGTTTGCTGTTTTTGTGTTTATATAATGTTAATTGTGTACATTTTGATGTGATTTATTTATTTTTTTTAATTAATTTTTTTAAATGGCTGTCGTGAGTGAAGAAAAAGAGGTAAGGAGAAAGATTAGAGTAGGACGCAGAGAGAGAGCAATGAAAAGAGGCGAAACACAAGAAGTGGGAAGCAGTTCAACAATGACGGGAGGAGAGAGGAAGAGGTGGTGAGAAAGGACAGTAGAAAGGAGGAAGGGAGGGGACAAGGAAGCAAAGCGAGGCTCTGAAGCGGGGCAGGCGGCTACGACAGGCTGTGCATATTTCATGGCTGCCACTTATCATAAGAGCCTTTCCCTGATGGGGTAGCGTAGGTCTGATGACTTCAAGGAAATAACATGCAGAACACGGCCTACATACACACAGCCCTGCTGAGCCACTCAGCCGCTTCACGCCGCCTCTAAAGCTGCTCGCAATCCACTGTAGTCGCAGCTGCTGCGGCTCTGACTAGCTGCGCATTGACTTTTAATAGGGGTTACTGGATCTTGCACCATTTACTACCCCTATGTTTACAACTATCGACATGAACTAACGACGGAAAACAGCGCAACACACCAATCATCCACTGGGAATGTTTTAATCTGTAATCACTGGACTGGTGATGTTCAAAATCCATTGATGGGGAAAAGAAAAATCTATGCCAGTGAAGTTTAACTTTAATGAAGTTCGTCAAACCCGTCGAGGTGACCTTTAAGTTCTTTACATTAGGGAGGATTGTCGAGGCATGTGCGAGGGATACTTGGCTGCGACTGTCCACAACTTACGCAATTTTCAATGTTTAAAAACCCTGTCTGTGTCTTAATCAAGGGATGCACCTTGCTGAGCATGCTAGCGCTCGCGTTTGCTGGTGACTTAGCGTTCGTTATGCTAACGGTACCTGGCCTTGCTCCTCGCCAGCTCCACCATCTCGTCCAACTATGGTCACTTCTGGCTCCCAAAAACCTAAATACCAAACGCGAGGCTTTCAAACGGTAGTCTACAAACCAATGGGCGATGTCATTGCGACTACATCCGTGTCCTATATGCTGTAGAGTCAATGTTTTGAACCCAGTCAGGACACTGAATATACTCTACACAATGGGTTACGGATCATCCCTGTGTCGTAATGTAATGTGGCTTTCTAATCAAGACGTCACACTTTCTTATCAACTAAAATCCCAAACAAATGTTGACCTCTAGGTTGTTTCTTGTGTTGTTTGCCATTTAACGAGCTGAAGTGTTATGTTTTTGGAAAAATCTGCTTACTCTTTAAATTCTTGCTGAGAGTTAGATTTAGTTTCTCTGTCATTTTCATTCTGTTGAGCAGATAATTGTCCCTGCGAAGTGACGAGGTTGATGAACTTTTAGTCAAAGAAAGTGTAAGCTAATTAGCCGGCTGATTAGCAGGCAAGCTAAGAGAACATCCAGGATGGGTATACAGGACTGTCAGGCGGTAGATAAATGATGAAGAGTACCTTTCACGTCAATCTTGAATGTCCAATGAATTATATTCAGTACATTTCCCTGTGTCGCTGCTTTCAACTTACACTTGTAGCTAATACATTTTACATGCTGTTCTTTATATTTCCGTGTAGGAAGAACGGCTTCCTGTTGCTTTGTTGCCCATACAGTTCTTCACAGAAGGCATACCCCACATTCTTCTTTGTTAACTGTATACTAACATTGTGGTGCGGCTGTATTTTATGTAAATTTATCATAACGGCAATACAAACTCCTGTGTAACAGTAAGTTCCAGCACATAAGCTGTATAAAGTTTGTATTGGAGTGGATGTAATAGCCATGTACACAGTAAGCCGCAGCAGTGCTGGAGTGTGTGTGATAATTAATTCCAAATGTTGCGGCCCCCAAATTAAAGCCAGTGGCTTCAGCACAAAGCAGCCTGCGCTTATCAGCCCAAAACAGGTCAGCGTTCGATACCGCCTTTCATTCACCCTCCTCTCCTCTTCACCTCCCCGCATCCTCTGTGCCTCCCACTCTCCCCGCATCCTCAGCTGACATAGGCTCGTCTCCCGCTAATCCTCTCGTTACTGAAAAGAGATGGGGTGAGAGAGAGAGAGAGAGAGAGAGGGAGGTGGAGGGGAGTGAGGCAGGAAGGCAGAAAGAGAGGAGGAGAGGAAGAAGGAAAGGAGGTGTAAAGAGACTAAATTAAAGAGCTTCTCTATTAAAGCCACTGCCTCTGGAACACATCGACTTGAAAAACAAGTGTGTGTGTTTACCCTGATGCTGCTGTATGTTCCAAGCTTTCTATCTATACATCTATACCAAGGGCCACAGATATTTATCTCACTCCCTGTCCTTTGCTGCGTCTCTCTCTCTTTTTTTCTCTCCATATCTCTATCTCTCTGCCTCACAGCATTAACTGCAATTGAAGCGTGTTGAGATGGAACACATTATGAGCTGGCCTACATGGCTGGCAGCTGTGTGCGTGCGTGCGCGTGTGTCTGTGTGTGTGTGTGTGTGTGTGTGTGTGTGTGTGAGTTTACATGTGTATTTTTGGTAAATAACTGCATGCACGGTCAGTGTACACAGTGGATTTACAAGGTTTTGGAAACACAAACACATGCATTCACATCCGTACGCATGATTATGATTTCCAGTCGGATAGAGTGCCTTAACGGCAAATCATACGTTGAGCGACATTTAGTTTGACAGTATATCAATCAGCAATAGTGAGTACTGACATGGATAAGAAAGATTTCCTAGAGTATTCCTTCTGGATATGAAATTGAAAGCATATGTGCGACTGTACTCGAACTGCACTGATAGATGACCCTAACCCATCCATCAGTATTATAGTAATGGTGATTTTAACTGACCATTTGCTAAGCCCCCCCCCCCCCCCTCCGCCCCCCTTAGTTAATGTTGCTATGCCTGTCATGCAGATCATGTGTCCTTGATTTCTAGCCAGTTACTGTCAATAATGTCAGCTGAAATAGCTCGGTAGCTAATTAAAGCAGCAGTGTGTAGGATGTAGTGGCATCTAGTGGTGAGGGGGCAGATTGCAACCAACTGTGTAGCCCTCCGCTCACCCCTCCCTCTCCAAGCGAGCAGGAGAACCTAGGTGGCCTTCAGGCAACGTAAAAAAAATAAATAAATAAACACCAAAACCCCTCTCTGGAGGCAGAGTTTGGTTTGTGGGTTGTGTCAGCATCGTTCTTGTATCTCAGAGCTAGTCGTCTTAGTATGATTATATAACCATGATGAGGAGAAATGTAAGACCAGACTGTTATTTCATTCTACCCTATTAAATCCAGCGTAGCTCCACACACCTTCAAGTACAATCAAGCACTTTAAAAACGCCTATGTGGGTGTGCAGAGTCTTTAAAAAGTAACAGTCACATTTATTATTAGGCCCAGTGTCCGCCCTTTTCCCCTTTAGTGGGTTTCCGATTATAAAAATCATCATATCACACACTGTCTGACAACATCCTGTATCAGCGTCTACGGTATATGATGTTTACACTGAGTGACACATTCAAACCCAAGACTCTTGTGTTTCTTTTCAATTGAAAATATTGTCGACATCTTGTGCATCATTTTATTCACCTCTCTCGAAACGTTGGGATCTCCACTGCAGTTTAAAACAAAGTTCTGTGGGTTTTAACACAAACACATCACGTCCATTTGAGTGTTATTACCAGGCCTCTCTTGAGAAGAGCCGTTCATAGTGGATATCATGCCCAGGAACGTGAGGTGGATCTGGGCCAGCTGTGGCAGGGGTGTCCCTGTGGATGGAGGGAGCTCCTCTCAGGCGATGGGAGAGTTGGCAGATGAAGGTAGGAGATGCAACATTGGTTTGTGGTTCCTGTGATCTTGAAAGCTCTCCTGTCCCTCTCTGTCTCTCTCGCTGTTGTTTCTGACCCCGCCTTCGTTCTGCCTCACTCTCATCAAATAGCAGAAACAGGCAAGCTTGTATCGACCGACATTATAATCAACTTTGCTAGATTCTCCTCTTCTTCAGTGCTGTCTCTTTCTCTCGTCACCTCTTTCCTTCCTCTTCCTCGTGATGTGAGTTGGACTGTGGCTTCAGCTATTTGTGTTTGTCAAACGCTCATGGTGTTAGAGGCTCAGACTCTGTGGATGTATTTATGGTTGTGGATTTTCTGAGATCGCCCCTTGTGTGGTTTTCTCAGTGATATGAATATTTATGTGGCCAGCTTTTATTTGATTCTTTTCATTCTCTCCCTTTCCGCTGCTCTCTTTATCCCACTTTACTTCATGATTCCATCCATCTATCTGTGCTTACACATTTCTTTTCACTTTTGTTTTTTGTCGAGAGATGTACCGCCTTTGTTTTGAAGCACTCAATCTGCTCACAATAATTTGTCCCACCTTTAATATTCCACACACATTAAGAATTAGTGGGTTTTTTTTCATATCTCTGCAAGAGGACTCTTGGTGGTGGCGGGCACAGCTAAGAATATCTTTCCAGTAATAAAACATTAAAACAAAAAAGGACAGGAAATGCAAACGAGCAGCTCAGACAGAGTCCTTCAAAGTAACAAATAGATAAATAAATGATCAAAGTGCAGAATGTTTGTGCTCCAAATTGTACTTGTTTCACCAGCGCGATGCAAAATGACCTTTACTTCTTATACACACAAACTAAATTGATTGACAAGTAGCACAAATCTGTACATGCCCTGGGCTTGAAGTATATGGATGCCCCAAAACAATCCTGGTCCACGAGTTTTTAGCAAAAATCCCATGAAAACAGACATAAAGTCTGTGCTTCTCCTTACTCAACAGCCTACAGGCCATACAACGATATGTGAATGTCATCTTTCCTTTGGTGTTTGCTCTGATACGGAGCCTTACAGCCCTATGAGCGCATATAGCAATGGCAGCCCCAATAAGAATTCATTTGGCAACAGTATGAGTCTGTCAGTGTCAGTGTATCAAATGGCAGCCGTTCTCTTTAACCGCATCTAACTTTCCCCTCCCCCACTCACTGACATACACTCCTCCATCTTTAACACCCGGCTCACTCTTTTCTTTCCACTGTCCATCCACCAACTGATCCAAGCATTAACAATGCCCTGCCCCAGAGTAACCTTCCACCACCACACGCACGCACACACACACACACACACATTTCCTTCACCTCCTACACAAAGTCACAGTCGCCTTGTACTCCAGTCTCTCTCTCTTTTTCCTGTCTTCATTCGTGTCGCTTAGCATCTTTCTCTCATCCCTCTATCTGAGTGTTGACTCTCTCCTGTACTTCCTTTCCTCACTCTCCTTTTTTATCCCTGATTATGTTTTGTTTTAATTTCTATGTTTCGTCTGTTTTGAGATCTTTCTGGTATGCGTTGCCTGCCGCTACTCTGCATTTTGATACTTTTCTTATACTTTATTCAAGGTACGAGACGTCTGACCATCTCTCTACTTGTTTCATCATATCCATGTATCTTTCTAACTTTCCTTTCATCTGTCATCATTTATACAGGTGCTACTTGCAGCATCTTAACATTAGCAAATCATTATCAAGTTTGTGTCCTGACTACAAATAGCATAAACAGAAGCGACCATCACAGCCAAGACAGGACAAAAGGGAGGGCGCTGTGTTTGTTCCTGTTATTTTCTATATAAACCCACACCAACGGCAGCAACAAGGCAGGCAGACAGAATACACGGCTGTCCTATTTTTCAGTGTTGAAATTCCAGAAAAGCAGCATTTTTAAAGATCCACTCCATTGCTGAGCACATCCAGGCAGCTATGACTACATCTTTTTGCTTGTCAGGTGTGGTGTGTCTTCTGTTGTCTTGTACCTGTCACAGTGGACAAGGGGAGGCTCATTGTTGAGCTGTGAAAAATATCCAATATAATAAAAGCATTACAGAGATAATGTAAATAAATAAATAAATAAAAAGACATTGGCTGGTGAGGCCTAGCTGGAGAGTTTGGATAAAGGGAAGTAACATAAAAGTCTTCTGGATCGAGGACTGCACTCCAAATTCACTCTTTGCTATATATTATATGCATAATATGCTGAATGGAAGTGGTGACTTGCATTGTCAAAACACATTGGTGCAAACACTATTTCCACAAGGAGATAGTGTTCGTTTTAAGAAACGATTGGATCAACAATAACAATGTTGAGAGATACAGACCAAAAAGTGTACAGGTGCGTACAATCATGGCCTTTCCATCAAATTAAATAATGACTATAATTACCTTTTTGAAGGTTCCTTTTTTTATTAATTCATCGTGTTTATTACAAATAGCGTGAGATTTGGTTGGGCTTTGATAGACCTCTGAATATACAATGCGGCAAGATATTTACCATAGCGTTGTATCTGCTTTCTTGAAAAAACACTCTTTAATCAGCACAAGAAAATAAAGTAGCTCAAAGTGACGTCAACACTTCAAAAGCCTTGATTGAATAGTTTGACATTTTTGGAAATTTCTTGACGAGAGTTAGATGTAAAGATCGAAGCCACTCCCTCGTCTGTACAATAAATATGAACCAGCAGCTGATTATCTTATTTTACCATAAAGACTTGAAACAAAGGGAAACAGCTAGTCTTGATATCCACTTGGTTGCTTTCATGCTAGCTGTTTCCCCTTGTTTCAAGTCTTTATGCTAAGCTAAGCTAATTGGCTGCTTGATCCAGCTTCATATTGAACAGACAGATATGAAAGTGGTATTGATCCTCTCATCTAATTCCCAGCTAGAAAGCAAATAAGTGCATTTCCCAAAAATGCTGAACTGTTCCTTTAACAATAGTCACAGTCATATTATCAATGAGACAATTAGACGATAATACAGTTACAAAAAAAAAAAATCCCCATGCCTACAAATGCCTTTGTATGGAAACTGTATCGAGACAATCAGGAAATATGTACCTCTAACATGAACAAAGAGAAAGTCCAAACGAAGATGACTTGCGCTTTTATGCAGATGATATTGTACTAGGTATCTAACAGTAATGCTTTCTCTTCTTCTCCTTATCCATCCCATTATCCTCCAACCATTTGTTTCCCCTCCTTCTCTTCAATTGTTCCTCCCATCATACCTTCTCTCCTTCATAATCTCATAAACTCCACCTGCAGAGGAACCGTCGGGACACCTGTAATTTTGACAAGGAGTTCACCAAGATGCCGGTGGACTTGACGCCGACAGACAAGCTTGTCATCATGAACCTGGACCAGGACGACTTCCTTGGCTTCTCCTACACTAACCCTGAATATGTGGCTCCTGGAAATTAACACACACTTGGTCAAACTGATGGACTGGTAGAAAATGAGATTTTAGAGCAGATTGGAAGGCAAGCGCACTAAAAGTCTACTGATGTTGTCTACGTTCAGTAAATGTCTGCATTTCTTTTAGGGCCACACTGGGGTTTGTCCAATACTTCAGCACAAGAAAGGTATCACAACAACTAAACTTGCACAATAGACTGGATACCAAAGATTTTGAAGTATTGTATCAAAAATGCCCTACGTGTCAAATGTGCTTTTTATATACAGGACAAAATACATGCTAGATTTATGGGAAAATATCGATTCAAAAAGACTGCAATTTACCAATTCTTTACACAATGCATTACAATGATATGAGCAGCCAAGATGCCATACACACTACACCACCAGTCTTGCTTGCCAACTGAACAAGTGCTCCCTTTTTTTGAATTTTTATGCCACAAATAAAATAACAACATTTGTTTTTCTGCTCCGTTTTGGGGCATTAGTCTGCCCAAATCCCACAACCAACCTAAGCTATTTCCACTTTCCGTAATCGAAATATTGTGATACGTTCTCTGGTGTTGTACCACAAGTTTAACTTCATCATAGTGGCATCTCAACATCTCAAACCAAACCATGTAAGGAGAGTAACTAATCACTGAAATGTGGCATGACATAAACCCATGTTAAACTAATCTGAATGGATACAAGCAGCAGGCTCAGTCTCTGGGGTGTGATTTGCCTGGTGCAGTTAAAATAGCTGCCATTCATGAGTAATGTTGAAAGGAGAATTGTCTTGAATATGTGGGAGTAAATTTTAACATGGCACAGTCATTTTTGTCTTAATTTTGAGTCTTGTCCCCATGGATACTTTTTTTTTTTTTTTTTTTTTTTTTTTTTTTTTTTTTAATTTTACGTTTTGACAAGGGGAAAAAGAGAGATGGAACCAAAACAAACAGGAAATGCACCCTGGTCAGTTGTATCTTCTGCAGCCATTTAACTAGAGGCCTAAGTACAAACACTTTGCCTCCACTGGTAGCCATCTTAACATGCACCATGAGTAGCGCTGTGTATCAGTTTAATTTGTGCGTCTTGACCATTGTTGCCTGTTTCAACCCGCCTGTGCACTGTCATGAGCTGTGCAAGTGCTGACACACACTCAGACTGAGTGTCTCACACTGGGCCATCACAGAGGAATATGCCTAATGAGCGAACTTCACAGCCTGTCAAATCTTTTTCGTCCTTCTCGTCCTCCTTTTTCTTCCTTTGGCTCTGTCCTTCTCCTTTCTCTCTTCCCCCATTCCCTGCATTGTCTCTCCCTAGATATTTTTTTATTTATTTTTGTTATCGCTCTAATCCATACTTCTGACAAGGCCTCACTGGGAGCCTGGCATGACGTGGTGTCACAGGGTTGGCGATGCGGCAGTCACTAGTGGAGCATTGCACACATACACACGTACACAGTAAATGAGAAGCTGCTTTGACAACCCCCAAGTGAGCGATTTCACAAACAGCAATAATAACAAGAGCAATGCTGCTTTTCTTAATTATTTATTTTGCACTACCTTCTCCTCACCCATCTGTGCATGTGTGTGTTAGTGCTGTGTGAGTGTGCATAAACATGTGAAGTTCTGACGAATGTCCATATGCCAGAATACGTGTGTGTGTGTGTGTGTGTGTGTGTGTGTGTGTATGTGTGTGTGTGTGTTTTATAGGGCTTCAGTGGATAAAGCCAATTATTTCAAATTCAGCTCAAATTCAACAAATCTGCCTTCCAGCTTCAAGCCACATTACGTTGGCTATAATGCCAACTAGCTCCATGTACTGTACACACACACACACACACACACATCTATACAGTCCAATCCATGACTGAGGGTTGGAATTATTAGGTGAAGCGTAACAAGGCGGACAATGACTGTGAAATGTTCGCTCCTGGAGGCACACAAGACATATTCTGTAGGTCCGTTACACAGGCCTAGAATGTTTTTCCCTTCTTTAATCAGCACAAACACTACCCTCATGTATACTATATACAGTTCATATGCATATATTGTACATATTTATATATATATATGAGCATACACATATACACAGGATCCTTCCTGACTCACTGGATCTGACTCTGCAGTCCTGTTCTTTTGTTTAGATGTTGTATAATATAAAGTAGAACTTGTGTTGGCCTTTTTTTTCGAGCGTAGAGCTGTGTATTGCTCAGGTCAAGGGTTTAAATATCTCCGAATGTTAATCACGCCTACTCTTAACATCTGCTGTTGGGAGTCGTAGACCCTGAAGCATTTAATAGCACTGGACAGCTGTGTCTACCTGTGTGTGTGTGTGTGTGTGTGTGTGACTGCGTGAATGAATAGAGTGTGTAACTGTACATGCATGTAATTCAGATGTGTTAAGTACTGTACAAATGAATATTAGTCTTTAAAAATCTTTTAAGAAATCTCTCTTTTTTTTGGGGGGGGGGGCAAAGATAGAAGCTAACAGCCTCTATGTGCACCTGACCAAACAGCATCTACAGTATCACATATATAAACAAGATCTTTTTCACGTGTGACGCTCCCTTCTAAGTGTTTTAAGAACCGGTAACACAATCATCAGTTACTCGTTATGTTATGGTGTTAAAAATCCCACATCAGGACTATAAAGAATTATACTATGCATGCATGTGATGATCTCTCTCTTTCTCTTTCATATCTTGTTCCATATGATATGGATGTATCCTATATTAAGTGTTGTTTGATGGACTGGTGTGTGGTAATAACTTAATTAGACATTTATAGGGTATATGTCGCTTAATTTATGGTAACAGTATGTCTCATGTCATTGTTACCTATTAATGAGATATTATACGAGGGAAGTGTTCTGCTTTATTTGTACATATATACATATTTCTCAAGTCTTAAGGGGTAAGAGTCTTCCATTTCCATGATTACATTTATACATAGAGAAGTTTATGTGTTTATGGGTAAATTTATATATGAGTTGGCAATAGAAAATTGAAAAATGACGTTTTACATAAAAAAGAAATACCTGTTTAACCTTCCATCCGTACAGTTTTATAGGTTCTGCAGGGTGGAACAGTAATGGCCTAAAAGTGTACCAACTCGTCCTCTTTCCTTCACTCCTTTCTTTCTTTTCCGACCTTTTCTTTGATCACGCCTTTCCGTCTGTCATTTTATTTTTTCTTCTGACCTTTCCTCCTCCTCCTTCCTCTCCCACTCAACTTCCTGATTGTCTTTTTCTTACCTCATTTTATTTTCTCTTGACCTTTACCCCTCTCTATAGGCTCTTTTTATTCTTGGCTCACCCTCTCCACCATTTTCCTCTCTTCTCTTCAAGATCCATTTCCCGCTTGTTTTTTTTATTCTCTCTTACTTCCTCTTATCTCTAATCCGTTCTTTAGCATTCTCCTCTCATTATCCCTGATTTGTTCCATATCCCATTCCCTTCATATTTCTCCCTTTTGTCTTGCAATCTGTAGCCTTGCCAAGTCTACTTGACATTAAACTTGAAATCTGATGAGCTATTAGTAAAATTTAAATTTCATGCTTGCCTCTTGATCATAATTCTGCTTTGACTTCAGCCGAGCTTACGTGATAAAAAACAAATAGTTTAACAATAACCTGAAGATAATTTTTACATGCAGAGATCAGCGAAAGATACTGCAAAAGAAAAGTAAGAATGTGTTTTGTGAGAGAGTTTGCTGATAAGAAAATATGTATTGTGATGTTTTCGATTGTAGAATAATAAATCATGATGAAAGATCATATATTGTCTCGTTTCCAGTCAAATGAGCTTTTTAACTGACTAATGTGGGTCCTGGTTTCTTCTACTACTTCTACTACAGCAGCTTTTTATAAATCTATTGTTGCTTTCCGTGTAAAGTCCTTCCTACATTCTTAGTAACTACTAGCTAGTTTCAAACAAGGGACTTGTTGAACGTGCACGACTTGCACAACTTAAGAAATGTTGCTTCCAGTTGCTAGGAAACATCTGTAGCGCTGTCTAGTCAAAAGCAATTCATTATATAAACAGGAAGTCCTTGTAGCATCACATAAACTGTAACATAACTTCCAAAAATGAGAACGATATACTAAACTTAACTGTCAGCGTTTTGAAAATGTAGGTATGACTTTTTTTTTTTTCTTTTTATATATGTAAACATGGAGAGTTACTGGTATTCAAGCTGTTTAGTGAGGCGGAAATGTCAGAATATTGCTAAACTAACCGACGCTAATGGGTCATCTGGTTTGATACTTACATTATTAGCATAACAGTTTATAATTTGAGGGATACTGTGTTATTTGTGCCTCCTTTTTCCGTTATTTGGTTATTTTCAGACCAAATTTTGCAGAAACCAAATTGTTTGAATCTTTATATTTTCAGTGCTGGAACAATAACATTATCAAACCACAACAACATAAAATAAATTGCTCTCAGACGTGCTCCAACAATTAGAAAAGCCATGGGGTTTTCTTTCGACGCCTTAGTAGGTAGCCTGTATATTAGACAAATTAAATCTACTTGAGGCACAGAGTTTAATGGGGTACCTGTTAATGATGTGTTGTACATTGTGCAGGCTTGACAGCAAAAGTAGGATAAATCTTTATTATTATGCATTTTCAATTGGCAGAGCTGCCATCACTGTTTCACAGTTACACAAACACACACGTACACAACTCCATATGGACTTTCTATAAGGCCATGCTTGGCTTCATCTGCCTTTGGACAGAGCCTCTAACAATATTCCCTTCTCTGGTTTCATGTAAGTATTGTTTACTGTAAAACAGTAAGATAGTGAGCGGAACTTGCTAACAATTGCATCTTGCATTAGAACAGATGCACTCATTGTTTAATCCATTCTTTTAATGCTCTTCGGTTTGAAAGGCTCTCAAAAAAAGACGCCACCCTCCAAACTCTTTTTCTATAACATTACAAAGTATCGCTCTTATTCGTCCATTTCGAATGTTATCAGCTCATTGATTGGCCCTTATCAGTTTTTGGTTGGTTCAGACTGGGGAAAAATGGCCAAAGGTTTGCCACGAAAGGGAAAGTGAAACGTGGTTAACGTTGTGAATTTAAAACAAATCAACTTGTTTAAGGTTTAGGCAACCAACTACTTGGTTAGTTGAGAAAAAGGTTGCGGTTCGGGTTAAAATAAGTATGTGCTCTACGTTACGAAACTTAAAATAAGTCAACACCAGTCTCCTGGGTCAAATCCCTGCGTTTAATGTCGCTCTTACTTTGTTACTTTGCTATTTATACTACGGCACCTGACTTCCTACTTTGCTCCAGTCAAAATGATTAAAGGTCGTTGTCGTCTTGTCTTTGTATCGATGATCAACATGTGAATAGATGATAACGGCCCTCTGAAGCTACTAGTACGTGTCGCAGGCCCCTTCTAAAACATATCTATGAGGCTGATATCCACTGATAACGGCCAGTCAAAGGGCTGATAACATCTGAAAGCGTGTGTCTTACTACAGCCCTAAGCAAACCGCTTCAAAATGCAGAGAAATCCAAAGCTTGACAGGCCTCTCGTGTCGCCTCTGATTGGGCAATTGCTGTTTGGGGGCAGGGTTTAGCGATCGATTTAATGTGTTGTCAATGGTTGCGATGTTTAAGGGTACTGATGCTGGGGTTAACTAGCTAACAAAGAAGCTAGCTGCTGTCGGTGGTGGAAAGAGAGGGATGAAGGGAAGATGGAGGCTGAAGTGAACGACAGCAGGGCACTGCAGCACACTGGGGAGAGAGGAAAAAGGGAAACTGACAAAAAGCAAAAGAATCTCTTATTTATTTCATTCAGTGGATCTTAAAAACGCTCAAGAGGGGAGCATGACGGAGGAGCTTATTGGATTTATTTCACACTATCTTTCTTTCTCGCGCACTTCCTCTCTCTTTTACTCTTTCTCTCACTCTCTCTCTCATGCAGCCCTACACACATTTTCATTAGGCAAACATATTAGACACACTTTCACACCATCAGACATGTGCCTTCACAATTAAGATACATCTCTTTCTCTGTGTGTCTCCCCTTCATTCACTCTCCACTTCCTCTCCCTCTTAATCAATCAATCTAACTGTCAGTCCTTCGCCAAATCAGTGTCTAACACACACACACACACATGCATACAAACACCCTTACACACATTTTCATTATGCACGCACATTAGAAAGGCTTTCACATGATCGCTGACCTCGTGTCTTCCTCAAAGTGTCCTCTCTTACACAAACACATATTATTACTACAAAATCTTTAACTTCAACAAACTGTTTAAAAAAACTGAGGTGACATTTAAATCTTTGGAACTTAAATCTGGTCAGATATCATCATTGTTTTCTTCTGCCAAATGAGGCAAGACACACCTGAAAATATCTCACTTTCAATATGCACACACACACACACACTCTTCCGTAGAGAATTTCCCGGGGCTGTGTCTGGGGACGTCCAAGTCATAAATCCCAGTTTTGACATATTAGCATTACGCCAGAATCATGCCACATCACCATATGTCCTCTCTCTGCCCTGGAGTCTTTCACATCTGGTAAAACACACACAAACACAAAAACACAAACATAGACAGATGCACACACATACCTGTACACACACTGCATTTTGCACGGGCACACATTGTGATCCTCACAAATGCATTCATATATAAAAACATGAATGCTCACTCTCTAATGCTAAAAGCACATGTGTATGAATGTCTTATGCCCCCCCCCCTGACTGTCAATGATCCAGCTCACTCACTTTGCAGTATACTTGTGTTGTCAGTCATCTTTCACTTCCTCCTCCTCTCTTCCTCCAAACATTTTATCTTTCACTCTCTAATTTCTCTGTGGTTTTCCGTTTCCTCTGATTTCTTCCTCTTGTACTGCCTGCCCTCCTTCTCCTCCTCCTTCTCTTCCTCTCAGTCTCTGAGCACTGGCCAGAGGCGTGAGAAGGTTCCAGCTCACTGAGCAGAAACCCTGCAGTCCTCCTCCTCCTCCTCTCCTCAAGAACCATCACGTCTTCTTCTCCTCATCCTCCTGTTGTACAGCCAATAACGGAGAGGAGAGATGAAAGTGAGAATTGTGGAAAGAGAGTGAGACAAAGACAGAGGGAGAAAGGGCAAGACACATCAGTGATTTAAAACTACATTTCCCATGATGCTTTTCTACACAGGGGCCCATGCCCCCCCCCCCCCTCCCCCCGCCCCCCTGCTGCCTAGCAACACCAGGGTCATAAGCCAAATGGTAATCAGGCTTTTAATAGAAGTTAATACTGTATCTTTCAGCTGTCAGCAGTCTACACTGTGCTTGTTTTCAGGAAGAGAGAAGGAGTCACGGCTGACAGAAAATAATACAAAAGCATAAGAAGGAAAATAACTGCATACATTCATTATGTCTCAGTTATTAACTTCGTCATGTCTATCCATGCGTTACATTAATGCACATCTTTGGAACTATATCTCTGTACATTGTGTATTCTTTGTATACTTCATCCTGTGAACCTTTGCACATTCCTCTGCACAAACTACCACTTCTAAAAACTGCACAGCTTTTCCATTTTAATTCAAATATATTGTAGATATTTTTTTTGTATTTTCAAGTGAAACTTTCCTCTTTTCTATATTTATGTTTCTTGATTTTTATACTTGATTTTATATTTTGACTATGGTTACTGTATGGTTGTGTTACGCTGCAATACACCAAAGCAAATGCTTTGTACGTGAACAACCTGCAAACCTACTTGGAATTTCTGAGTTGTTTGTAAAACTTTGTTCTTCGATGAATGATTGTAGTAAGTGCTAACCGTGGTGACAGATGTATTGGGTTTCCTGTGGCGTTTTCACAATAAGCGATGTTTTGGCAGTTGAATGCTTTGGTATGAACCGGCAGCAGTAGTAAATGTGCTTTAGCAGTAATCTAATACATATCTGACATGGTGTTTAGAGAGTGAACAGTAAACAGTGAGGCACATATACTGCGAATGAGATGAAATCATGATGTATTATAGGGAGAATTAGGTAGGCGATCTGAACCCAGTGCAGGAATGGCAGACTCCGCTACTAACACTAAAAACTGCTATATAGAGAAGAAAAAACTGAATGTAAATACATTAAATGGCTTTTGCAGAGAAAATGCAGACTATAGTATCAAAAAATGTAGTTTGATTTTATGAAAATCATAATAATTCACATTCATTATTTATTTTAAAGTTAAGGAAAGATCGGGGACTCGGTTTGATATTGCCTTGAAGCATTAGACACAATGGGCCTCATGCGAGAACATTTCCATCTTCTTATTTTAACTTTCTCTTACTTTTTTTCATACGGTGGGCTCGTCCTTGTGTGCCACGTCAGATTCAGCAGACACTCTAAACTTCAGATGACTGTGTAAATGACCTGCGTAAACATGATAAAAATGGCACCAAGGAGTAAAAAGATGAGTTTAGAAATTAGAAAAAATAGAACAATTTAGGAAAATTGGAGAATGCGGCAAGTTCTCCAAAATCACTCGAGTGGTTCTTGCATGAGGCCCAATGTGTTTATTGTACTTTGTCGCCCAAACTCACACAAAACACCACCTCCCTACAATCCCAACCACAGTCCTTCTCTCCCTTCCTCCCTTTTTCTTCCCTCCTCTCATCTTGTGCTGTCACTCCTCCTTTCTTGAGCTTCCCTCCCTCCCTCCTGTCTCTCACCAGAGGTGAAACGCTGTACTTCTCTTCCTGAAGTCATTTCTATGTTAATGAGTCTCCTTGTGAGATAACGCAGGCAGCAAGGGCTTCGGACACACACACACACACACATACACACACACACACACACACACACACACACACACAAACTGGCAGAGCAAGTGAGAAGGATGATAGGACCTGTCACTGCTCTCTCTGTTGATCTGTTCATGCAATTATTTAATTATTAACCATAATCCTTTTTCTTTCCTTTTGCTCGCCACTTTTCTCTCTCTCTCTCTCTTTCTCTGTCTCTCTCTCTTTCTCTCTCTCTCTCTCTGTTTGTTTTTGATCGTTCTAACTCTTCTGTTTCCTATTCTGTTTGTTTCTGTCGTCTGTCCGACAACCACCCATTCCATCAGCTAAACAGCCAGTCGCTCTGTCAGTCGCCCCATCACTCACTTACAGCCTGATAGTCAGTCAGTAAATCAGTCAGTTAGTCAGTTATGGCTGTTAAACATTGAAGCCAAAATACAGCTAATCCTAAAATGTTGCAATTACTCAAAATACCGACACTTAACAGTTTAACTGATCATCATAGTCCACTCATCTGTCTTTTGTCACCTTGGCGAACATGCACAGAAAAACACACAGAAAGAAATGTCTGTTTCATGTATGTGTGCATGTGTGTGTTCATTCACACACACGTGCACACTGGGTGTTACAGAGCCACCTACTCATTGATTGTCATTGATTAATGAATATGGGTCTGAATGCTCAGAGAGAAAGAAAGAAGGAATGAAAGAGTTACCAGTAAATAGACATATCAAAATAACAATTAGAGAGGGGGTTACATGCATTTATTCATCCCTGCAGTCCTGTCATCCTATCATTTGTATTTGTCTCCAGTGACGAAGACAGGCTTTTATTCATTGCTGTTTAAACAGCAATACAATGAGCTTTTAAACAGTCAGATCTGTTCAGCCGCCTGCGGCACACACACACACACACACACACAGACGCATGCACACACACAAACACACACACACACATACACCACGCACCCCCCCCCCCCCTCTCTCTCTCTCTCTCTCTCAGAAAGACACTTACACATGTTCATATGTGCACACATTTGCACACAGCAGAATCACGTGAACGCCTACAGTACGTGCACACACACTTGTTCATCCACGTGCACACACACACGCACTCCTGTGTGTGTTAAGTGAACTGTGAAGCTCAGACCGCCTTTTGTGGAAGCCTCGCTGGAGTGGAATCATTAAAAACGGTCCGTGGCTCTTTAAGTGGCGTCTCTGCTTCTCTCCCGGGCGCGATTCTTCATGCATCGCTTGCCAATCTCTCTCTCTCTCTCTCTCTCTCACACTCTTTCTCTCTCTCTCTCTCTCTCTCTCTTGCTCTCTCTCTCTCTCTCTCTCTTTTACTCTCTCTTATAACTAATCAGTGCGGTGCAGGGCTGCTGGCGCCGCGCAGGCGGAGGACAGAGGAAAACAGAGGGGAGAATAACGCTGCGCTTCGAGTCAGCACCAAGGACAGCGCTACAGCGTACATCCAGCACCACGGACAGCTCTCCAGACGCGGCAGAAGCTCTCTGCAGCGGCAGCGGCGCGGCGCCGCACTGCCTAAAAAAAACTAAAAGCTGCATTAAAGACGAAGTGGGTGGTTTGTGAACAAATCTGCTCAACATTCTTGTTTTTATAACACTTTTGCGTATATATAGTGCGATGTGTAATTATCCTCACTGCTTGGAAAACATGCTCAGTGCAGAAATGCTGTGCTGTGATACAGGCAGTCTACTTTGCCTGATGAAACATAAAGATGTGTCTCTGATGATATCCCTACTATAAAAAAAAGTAGCCTTCTTTTTACTGAAACTCTACATATTCTCTCCTCTGTGGACTGGAGCCCCCCCATGCTTTATACTGACGGCGTTGCGGCGGTGGGCGGGACATGCAGCAGTGACTGTACGTGATTAGCTCCTGAAGGGCGCTGTCAGCCACGAGCCCAATCCAAGCCGAGCGGTGCGGCCTCAGGCGGAGTTTGAGGAGACGCGCGGTTAGTTTTAGTTTGTGTTGGTTGGACCGAGAGGAGGAGGAGGAGGAAGACGAAGAGGAGGAGGACGAGGAGGAGGAGGAGGCGACGGCTGTCATTTTTTTTCATTTGTACCAACGGGCACGTTTCTCGGGAGCAAACCCAGGCGGGTGTAACTGTCCTACAGGCTCCATCAGCAGGCGTCTTATTGGACGGTCTGTCCCGGTTCTGGTTGAACTTCGGCGGTGAGAGAGAGCGAACACGGCTGTTTTGGAGGAGAGATTTGATTAATGCCGTCTAGGTCTAATTTCTGCTGCCTGTTAAATACCCGTGCTGCGTGTCTCTCCACTGCAGACAATGAATGAATAAAAACTGAATTGCTATTAGCGTCTGCGTGTTTGGACGAGTTTCTGTCGCCTATTACTCTGGACATCGAGGAAGAAGAAAAAAAACATGTCAGTGAGTCAACAGCTGGAGTGGAAAACACACGACGGATCTCTGTCAACGTCCGCTCTCTCTTCATAGCTGACGTATGGGCTTTATTCACGCGTCCATTCATTCAGTAATTCAGCAGGAATAACCACTGTACCGCCTCATATTTTGGCGCTGCTGCAAGAGAGCTTGTCGAAGGAGGACATCCTTCACCGGTCAACAAATCCAGCGGTGAGTGAGGGGCGAGCCGCCTCAGCGATGATGTTTTAGTGGAAACACATTAGAAACCCCCCCTCCCTTGACTTGTGCTGTGCGGTTACATCAGTCAAGAAAACAAACTAACCCCCCTTTTTGTTGTTGTTTTAAAGATGGAGTCCCCCCACGCAGACCTTGGCTGTTAATGGTTAACAGATTAATAAGGGAGCTGGTTTGGAAAAGCAGAAGTTGAGAAGAGGGGAGGTAAGGAAGGAGGGAGAAGAAGAAGAGGAGGAGAGATAGAGGGGGAAACGGAGCAAAGGAGAAGAGGAGGGAGAAGAGAAGAGAAGATCTCGGGTGACTGGTGGATAACGTGGCTCGGACGCAGCTCGCCCTGCCTAACCCCGGGACTAATACACGGAAGGAGGGAAGGAGAGGCAGAATGTTGCATCGCCGTTACCCTCCGCTCTGACTGAGTGAGGGCAGTGTCGGGTAGTCGGGGACAACCGGTGGTCGTTAAACCTCCGGTTTGTGTGTGTGTGTGCGCGCGCGCGTGTATGAGGGTGGTGGTGGTGGTAAAACCGGTTTTTGATGCGCGAGAAAGTGACGTGCCGCCCTCCCACCTTCCCGCCCTTTGCCACAAGCCTCTTGTCAACTCAACAGACCAGGCAGCCAAGTACTTCCTTTTTCGCTCCATACGTTTAAAATCACCACCTTTAATATATATTTATTTTTTATTTATTTCTTTTTTTTTAAAAAATGCCTGTCTGTTGAACCCCTCACTCTGACTCTCCAAATCTCGCGGGATATAAAGGAAATAAAAGAGTGAATCTAAAAGAGAGGAGGGAAATAGATAAAGACAAACAGGAGCCGCCTATATGAAGATGCTGATGTGTGACCGCGGCGTCCAGATGCTCGTGACGACGGTGGGCGCGTTTGCCGCCTTCAGCCTCATGACCATCGCCGTCGGTACCGACTACTGGCTGTACTCGCGCGGGGTCTGCCGCGTGAAGAGCAACAACGACAACGACACGAGCCGCAAGAACGAGGAGGTGATGACGCACTCCGGCCTCTGGCGAACCTGCTGTCTGGAAGGTACGTGATCAGTCTGACTGACTGGCTGTCTGTCTCTCTCTTATAGCGGCCTCTCTGCCTTTCTGTGTGTGTGTGTGTGTGTGTGTGTGTGTGTGTGCGTGCGCGTGCATGAACATGTCTACCTCTCCCAGAGTGTGCCCAGTGTGTGTGCGTGTGTGCGTGTATTTGCCTGTGTGAGTGTGACAGCATCCCATAATCCCCGAAACTCAGTTCTTAAGAAGCGTCCTTTTCCGATTTCCCCCTTACATCTCTTCCTCTGCAACATGATGAAATAGAGTAGAATATTTATTGATCTGCTCTTGGTGTCATCACACTGCATAGCTGAAGGTACAAATAAAGCGCTAACAGGCACAAACACAGACAGCTGGCAGTGTTATTAGCCAGTCAGCTGCTGCACCACCAACAAGTACCTGGATCTGCACGCTGTTGCCGGGACTCTTGCACACAGTGTTGTTAGGATTTTTTTCTTTTTTTTTTCTTTTGAAGCCATCTTGTTGTCTTGTTGTTTGGAGCCAAAAAAATACAAATTTAGGCAGTGTGGCCCAGGTTGGTGCTGGGATCTGTCAACCGCTAGAGTTGAGAGACCTGTCGATTAATGCAAACACTCCCAAATCACACCCTGATTTAAGTCATAAATCTCATCGTTAGAAGCCATGACATGACATGACATGCACAGTGACCATTGAGAATATTGAGAATATTGTGTCGTGGAAGAACGTGAGATCATTTTGTATTTCTGGAGAGAATTTGGATGCTTTACATTGACTGTTGACAATGTTTTCACAGCCAGAATCTTGTGGCCATTACAAGGACTGGAACTTCCACATTCATCACACAGGTGTGATGGCTGTTGCTTGTTTCTGCTGCATCAGTGCCTTTTTTTTGTTTTACTTAAACCGTCAGTCAACTTCACCAACCAGTAATGTATCACTGTTGCGGCTTCACCTCTAAGAATGCAACATCAGTGCCAACTCATAGTTATTGCTGCCAATCAGAAGTATATTAATGTAATTTCTATAGTGAGTTCCACATAACCTCTACTGTTTGAGGTTCTCATCGGCACTTCTTGTTCAGTTTATGTCCTTATTTTGCATCATTTAATCAGATAATTGAGATCATAAAGTCCCTAAAAAGTGCCCCTATAAATCACACATTTCCCATGAACTCCAGTGTCACTTGGCTTCATCCCTTGTCTGTAGCTTCGTGCACCTTGACTACAGTGTTGGATCAGCTCTCTGGTTTATGAAGCCATCTGATTTCCAATCCTCAAGTCTTGTGGCTATCCGGTGATCGAAACCTAGACGAAGATAAGGGTAGATGGGGCAGGGATAATTGGAGCAGAAAGACAAATAAGACAAGATGGATTAGATAAATTTAAAGAAGTAAAGTGGCCCTTTTCATTTGAGCTTCTTTTAATTGCTGAGCAGTTAAAGCATACTTTATTACAGCATGTTTATGAGGCTCCAAGCTTGGACAAAGTGAATGAAAGCACTAATCTTATGAGAAAACAAAGTGACCATACAATAAGACAGACACTTTAAATTTCCATGACAGTCCAGCACCAGATGTTTTTTTTTGACGGAGATCTGGATCCAGATACAGAATCATGTCCAACAATTAATAAAATAACGAATATATTGGATTGTCCAGCTTTGGCATCGGTAGGATGAATATGGACCAGAGATCGATCTGAATAAAAATGGTCAAAAAGGACCAAGTAGCATAAAAACAATATGGATCAACAAAACAGATACAGGTACCACTGTCAGTCTGCAAATACATTGTCGTTGCTCAGCCTCTGCAACCAAGCATTTGCGTGTGTGTGTGTGTGTGTGTGTGTGTTATAGATTTGAGCCTGGGCCTTGACCTTGGCTGCATGTCGTCCTTCGTCTCTTCCCACCTTTCTTGTTGCCTTCCCTGTAGAATCTCGAATGAAGCAGGGAAGCTATAATACCGTTTTTAAAATGTGGCTTGTTTTGTCAAAGAAAGGTCATATCGCTTGTCTCCAACCACAAGTTCAAAATCCTTGAAAACCTACTAAACATTTTTAAAATGGCTCTAAACAAGACTTTTTACCAGCTATTTATTGACACTTGTCCGTCTTTGTACTGCAAGAGCTATATGGATTGCTTGGTAGCAGTATCATGTTGTTAATATGTCCCATATTATTGACACTGTCTCCACTGAAACAGGGATACCATCCCAAGCAACCAAAAATCCAAAACACACAATTGGATTTATTTCCCGGATAGTGAAAGTGTTGTGTTTTGGATGGGAATCTATAAGTATAAAAGCATTTGTGTGTGTGTGTGTGTGTTCCTTAGTAAGATGTTATTTGTTCTTTACTATAACTATACTTAACACTATACTAAATTCTGGATATTTCCTGCTTCTCTCTATTTTATATCTTCATAAACTAAATATTGTTGGGTTTTGGACTGACAAAGCTAGACTTTTAAAGACATCACCTGGAACATTTTTCACAATTTTTCTGACATTTTATAGAAAAAATTTGTAATCGATTAATCTAGAAAATAATCAGCAGATAAATCAATAATGAAAATAATTGTTAGTTGCAGCCCTACTATACTTTGGAGCTGTTTGAGTTTGTGTTTTTTCCTCATGGGCTAGCTGTTTCCCCCTGTTTCTATTCTCTGTGCTAAGCTAGGTTAAACATGTCTTATTGGCGCATCTAGCTCCTTTTAAGACAACAAACAAATATCTGATTATTTCTTTAAGACTGAGGGTGAGTTTCCTATCACCTGTGTGGGGTAAAAAGTCATTGTAAATGTAGATTTCTTCAATCTGACGCTTCATTTTGACTTGACATGTAATTCGCTGTAAATTATTTGACTTTGATCTTGCAAAGGGGCAAGTAAACTTAGTTTTTCAATTATCATTAAAAACATGCATTGCCTCTGGTACGAGCATGCATGTGTGTCTTTCGTGTGTGTGTGTGTGTGTGTGTGTGTGTGTGTGTGTGCGAGTGCGATGCAGCCAGACATAACCATCTCATTCTGGGGGGCAGAGAAGGCTATTACAGGGCCAGATGGCGCAGGTATGAGGCTTTATTGAACACACACCCACACATACACACATGCTTGTAATTGAATGAATAAATGGACAAATTCTCTGATATTCCCAAGCCACCTAACAAGCACAGCTGCG
This sequence comes from Bovichtus variegatus, assembly GCA_943593645.1. NCBI lineage: Eukaryota > Metazoa > Chordata > Actinopteri > Perciformes > Bovichtidae > Bovichtus > Bovichtus variegatus. Next base: position 6,159,043 of record CALSCE010009415.1, on the reverse strand, counting down.
GGAGCATTACGCCAAGTTAACACAATGTCAGCACAATGTCACACATGCACAGGCTCACATGCGACCGACACAAAAACATGCAGATGCACACCCACTCGCTCATGCACGTACACACACACACACACAATAACACAATTTTAAGTGAATATGTTCTCTTGTCTCTTTTTTCTCATTCTGCCCATCTTATCCCCCATTCGCTCATTCCGGGTCCCTGGTTGTCACGGTTTTATAATTCATAAACGCCTCATAAACTGACAGGAAATGGATGTCTCTGACTCGTGTACATGTAGCTTGTAGTCCGCTTGACATCAGAGAGTGAGTGAATGAGAGATGGAGGGGGTAGAAAAACATCATGTATGCAGTGTTCTTACAGTAAATGTATAGAGCAGTCATGCATATGAACTGTGCAGCATAAAGCATGCAGCACATTTTACAGCGACACAGTTCCTTTTAGAGACAATATGGGGGAGGAGGAGGAGGAGGAGGAAGAAAGCCTCAAGAATCATCTCATTTCATCAAAGAAAATGTATTTTGTATATGATTCAAGGGTGAGCGAAAGGTAACTAAAGAGTAGTATGTTGATTTTCTGTGAAGTATTTAGGTTTCTTGTTTATATCATAACTTAAATGTACACCTTAACATGTAATCTGTATCAGGATATCACCTGGATAAAGGCAGGGGTCTCAGCCAGGTGTGAATGCAATCTGTTGATATATATCTGCCCAACTAGTCAAACGCTCACCTAAATCCGCCTCTTCCCGTTATTTTAAGGTGCCTGGCAAAATGCTACAGATGACCTTTTCTAGAGTTTCTTTCTCGCAGAGCCCATACAGCAGCATTGGTTCCCATGACCTGGTATGTGGCATGTTTGATGAAAAGTCTGCCCGACACGCCTACCTTGAGATCCGTAACAATATTTTAGCAATTTCAATGCAAAGCACCAGCATGACTTTGCTGCGATTGTTGCAAAACAAAGCATTCACAGAGTCTCTCTGCTAAAATGCTCTCTGTGCTGTTTTCCCAGGGAACGGTCTAAAATAAAAAAAGAGAAGGAAGAGAGCATAATATGCACAAACATACAAAAGATTTTTAACATGTTCACAAAATGAATAATTAACCAAATCACATTCTTTCCAGCGAAAAAACATTACAGCAAAACCATATCTATACATAAAGCCACATACCTGCCTCTGTAGTGAAACAAAGCATTAACAAGGTCTCTTAGGCAGTTTGTGTGGCCAGGTTGAGATTTCTTGCATGTAGCGAATGTGTTATTGTGTCTGTGCAGGTGTACTGAGGTGTTAAGTTCCCACTGTGATAAATGAGCATGAGAAAGCCAGGAAATGAAGGAAGGAAGGGGGAAGGTAGAGCATGAATGAAGAGAGACCAGAATGTGCATGAATGAAGCCGGGGAGAGGGGTGGTGGGTTGGAAGTGATGGATGAGCTGTGCATGGCCTCTGTTTCAGGTGAATCTCTGGGGAGTGTTTGACCACGCCGGGGATCTAAATGATCACCTGGTAATAGAGAGAAGGAAGTAGGTTTTAAACAGGGACGGGGACAAAACTGATCACCCAGGTCACTGCGGGAAGAGGGAGAGAAGGAAGAAGGAGGGATGCGAGGGAAGGAATGAAGGACAGAGATGGAGAGCCAAGGGAGGGGGGAAAGAAAAGAAAAGAACAGGGTGAAGACACTATAGGGGCAACAGTATGTGGACAGCCTTTTCCACGTACCTTTGTGTGCTTTTAGCAGGGGGCTGTTTGGGGAAATCTTACTACTACGGCATACAATGATATTCAAGACAATAGTGTCCGTCCAAGTTGGTGGAAACTGTTGGTTTTCTAAGTTTGGCGTGAGAGATCTTGGACCGCACAGCACTCCGACCTCAACCACATCAAACACCTTGTGGGTTGAAATGGAACGCGGCCTGCAAACCGAGTCTTATCGTCCTCATCCGACTTCACTAATGCTCTAGTGGATTAATGGGAACAAATTGCTGCAGCCAGGTTCCAAACCATGTGGACAACTTTCCCAGAGAGCGTCGAGGATGTTATAGCGGCATGTTAATGGCCATTGTTTTGCAATGAGATGTGGTTGCAAATGTTGGCAACATAGTGAGACTGGATGCTAGAAACAAGCATGTATGAAAGTGAGAAGACATGAGAGAAGATGAAGGGGAGATTGGAAAGGAATGAATGGATGTTTTGGTAATGAGAGCAGAGAAAACGAGGAAGAGTAAACGAGATATGATGAGAAGACTTGAAAATAGGAACAGAGGAATGTTTTGGGGAGAGAGAGAAAGAAAGAGAATATGGGCGTTTGAGGAAGAACAGAGTGAAAAAAAGGGGGAGAAGAGAGAGAAAGAGGAGAGGTGTGCAACCAAGCAGAACCTGTCCCGTTCTCTTTCATCAGCCATCACCGTGGAAACTAGCCTCTTCTTATTCCCTCTCCCTTTTTCCCTCTCCCCCATCTTCTTTCTCCTTCGGTAATCAGAGAGAGAGAGAGAGAGAGAGAGAGAGAGAGAGAGAGAGAGAGAGAGGGAGAGGCACAGTCACCCACACTGAGCTGTCAGAGGCGCTCTGAGGAAACAAGCAGTCCAATTTGCTCTGCTTTTCAACTTCCTTTCCACTCCCTCCTCTTCTTCTCTGTTTTGTAGTTGACAAAATGCTTTATATTCTGCATGTGTTTGTGTGTGCATGTGGCTGGGATGAGACAGGCCACTCACATGCAGCGTTTGGACTACACATCAACTGATTAGGGACAGCTCCCCTGGGAATGAGGCTGTCCTCACCACAATAACTACAGCATTGGTCATTTGTTGCAATGCCTAAAACTACCTAGGTTTACCGAAAGACCGTAACACCGGAAAACCTCGTAGGGAGGAGGTTGAGATGAGTAGTTGAGCAGGACAACAAGGGAGATCGCTGCTTGCATCTGTTTCCTACCATAACACTAAAGGTTGGCTTCTTTTAACCATAACCATCCATTTCTGACCTTAACCAAGTAGTTCTTAGCCACACTAGTGACTAGACTCTCGGTAAGGTGATGTCTGATGTCGGTCGGTCCACCACTTTGGCCCTGACTGAAATATCTCAACACCTTTTCCTATGGATTCCCATTAAATGATGCACAGGCATTCATGGTTCCCAGATGATGCACCCTAATTACTTTTGACGATCTCTTGACTTTCTACTCCGGTGCCACCGTGAGGTTCACATTGGTGGGTTTGACTTGAAAGTCTCGACAACTATTGGATTTATTGCCATGAAATTTGGTGCACACGTTTATGTCTGCCTCGGGGTGAATTGTAACAGCTTTGGTGATACCCTCACAACTTTATATCAAGTGCCATAATCAGGTCATAATTTATATGTGCTCGCTACTTTGGTTTATGACCAAATTGACATTCCCTTCAGCCTCTGCCGTACTTTGTGTTTAGTGCTAATAAAATGTAAGGATGCTAAAACGCTAAACTAAAATGTTGAACATGGTGAACATTACCTGCTAAAGCACATCATGTCAGTATGTGTCAGTACGTTAGCACTTTGATCGGAGCAGTTTTTGTAACTAATTTGTAACAGTTTTATAAAGCACGGACAAACGATGTCGACTGGCTGGTCGAGGCGTCAGATCAGAAAATGTCAAAATGTAGGGGGCACTGACCTGTTTTATCATTTAGTGCGGATGACTTGTTGCTGGGAACACGTTTGGTATGGTGTTTTAACTGCAGTGGCATTCTAGAAAAGATAAAAATCCTTTGATTTCACTGGGGTTCGTTTGAGATGCCATAGTTGTTACAGTTAGCCTTGTTTCTGCAATACTGTACAAGTTTATATTACTGTAGTGCTTCTCAAACTTATACTGTCATACTGAAAGAAATTGTATGCCCCCTTACATAAACTAAATAATCGAGTAACAACATTTTGGAAACCATCAACGAAATGAGCGTATTCAGTTTTATTAAAATAGCATTATCCAGAACATAGAATACGTTTCTCTTTTTGCACACAATACTGATGATTTACTGTTGAGGAAATTAAATATGGAAGCTCAATTTCCCCCAAACTGCTAAAGCTTTTCCACACAAAAGACTGCAAACGGGCAAAACTGTGAGCAAGATAAGCTTCCTCTCATGTCATAACATGACATTATTGCTTCAAGAGCATCACTTGATTTTCCCCCCTACAATGTCAAAATAAAAAATACATTTTAATATCCTGAATCTTCGTACACCAGAGCACTCTTGATTGATTAATGATATATTGTTACTTCAGTGATTTTTTGCTATGTTTTGTGTGTGTGTGTGTGTGTGTGTGTGTGTGTGTGTGTGAGAAAGAGAGTTAAATCAAGGACAAACTGCTGCAACCACATGGCCAGCTTGTCACAATCGTGGGGGCATCTGGACACACAGTGTTGTTTGTGTTTGTCTCCATTTTAACCTTGAATTGAGGCACTATTTTTTTTTCTAGTGAAATATTTTTAGTGCTTAGTAGGCATACTGCATTACGTGCTCTTAATTTCACAAGTACAACTAGACACCACAACAGCAGGCAATTATTCGTTTTATTTGAAATCCCACAGTTTGTTATCTGGTCAGAATTGTCTACTTTTCATAGGACGATGTAGTTTAATTACTGATCTGAATTTATTTTCTAATGTGACATTTTATTAAGATTCAGCAAATGTGAGCATGAATAAACTGTATTGTCATAGCTTCCTGGAATGTATTGAATAGTTTTACAAAACAGTTTCAGCTCAGGTTGCAGAATTATATTTAAGGAGAAAACTTTCCTTGGGAAATAACAGGAATTTATGGGAAATAACGGGAAGTAACGGGGAAAAGAATGGAAATATAGGGTAATTATTATCATTTGGTAAGGCTGTATTTACCATATCATATGCAGATAGAAACTAACCTTTAACCATATCATAAACAGACATAATCTAATCATTTGCCAAATAAATCCATAAATGTGCCAAATACACACAATGTGAAATGTGTCATGTGGTGAGTTAGGTACTCAGCAAGTTTTGAGGGGAAAGGTACTTTGAACATTTGAGCCGAAAAGGTGGGCTACAAACTTAAGTGAGCACCTAATTTATATTTAAAAAAAGCAATATTTTACAATAAAAAATGTATTGAAATAGATTTGTTAATACTCCTCAACTAGCATCTCACGTGGTAATGGCTGGCTAACAACAATTAGCAGAATGTGTTAACAAGTTATAAACTGTGTGCTTTGCTTTAGGCTGCTATCTGCTGGTAAACGGAAATATCGTAAAAAATAGAACAAATATATTCAGTCCAGTAATATAATCAAAACATGCATAAAAGCAAGTCGTCCTTTGGCTCAAACAGTGCAATCGTGTGGGCTGCGCTGTGCATGCAGAGGGTTGTACATTTACTGAATTCCTGTTTAATTGGATGCTGGCAAATGATCTGCCCATGTTATGGAAGAGTGCGCTACTGAATGCAGTGCATGGTTACAATTAAATTAAAAAGCCATACTTTTAACTTAAGCATGCGCCGTAAGACCTAGTATTGCTTTTTCATGTGTATTTTCCCCCGAAATAAGTCCACTGATAAAAAGGTGAGATTTTTATATTAAAATTGCGCAAAGTTTCCAAAATTCCCTAGCTAAATTTTCCGACCCTTTGCAACTCCTAGATTCAGCTGAAGACGAAGGTTAAATGAGATGATTGAACCGATAAATAGGAGAAAGACAGCGTAGAGAGCAGGCTGGCCAGGGAAGGTTAGACACAGCAGAGGAGACGAGGAGAGTGAAAAGAGGTATGGAGGTGCAAAAAGACAAAGTAAGATGTGGGGTGAAGCTAAATAATAAAAGTGTGTCTGTAGCTCGGCACTCTTAAGAACAGCCAACAGTTAGTCAGGAGTCAGTGAAATGGAAAGTGTTTCTGCTCTACCTCTCGTCTTTTAGCCCTTGGACTTGCTGTACCACTGTTTTCATACATAACATTAAAGTGTGTGTTTGTTTCTGTGTGTCTATCTCAAGAGCTGTATTATTAATTATCTGTCTATTAAAGTATGGCTTTTTGGCATTCAAGCAAAAGTCTTCATTACCTAAATGTTCTGTAATGCCTATATTCAAACATGGCAGGCCTGTTTGGGATATGGCTGCAATTATTATTATTATTATTATTTCTATTTATAGTACAAGGAGACGTTCCTCTCTCTTTACTGTTTTTTCTTTTCTTTCTAAATATGCTTTGAACTTTGATGTCAAGGTTTTACAGAAATGATAGTACACAAGAGGGAGTGTGCATGTGTATGTGCATGTTCATGTGTGCATGTTCATGTGTGCATGTGTTTATACATAAGTGACAGCAGCAGTATACTGGGCCCAGTAGGAGAAGCTAAACCACATGACTCACTGACACACACACAGGCAGACAATCATGCACATGCTGGATTCCCATCCCCATTCGCTGTGTCCCATAATGCCTTGCTGCGGCTGTGGTCGCAGCTGCCCTCAGGCCACGTTGACCTTTGTGAGGCAAATGTCTCCTGATTGATGCTCCCACTTTGTGTGTGTGCATGTGTGTTTGAAAAGTAATTTGTGTGTGTTTTTGCTATCTTAGTACGTGTGTTGTTTTGTGCGTGCGTGTGTGTCTGTGTGTGTTTTCATTAGTTTGCTGTTAATTAGACTAAAAACAACAGCAAATCTGCAGTTTCCTCTTTATCTCACATGCATCCAGCACACATACACACACCCACACAGGCACGCATGCACAATATGGTTTCTAAGTGGGGGCGAAATTATAATTATTCATAGGGAGTGATAAATAAAATGTACGTTTACACTGAATGAGTATTATTGTGTATTGTTACTCTTTGGACAACCAAACCTATGGTTGTAGTTTTGTTGTGTTACAGTTGAGCTTAATATATTTGGTATCCCTAAAATCGCATGTGGCCCCAGCCTGGCCACATTTAACACCTTGACATTATTTTAGACTGCAAAAAGGGACAAGTAAAGCGATTTCTGTTGGACTGTAAGGCATAAAGTTCATCTTGACTGTGTTTAGTCTTACGTCTCACGATAGTACAAGCAAATCCTAGTAGTTGATGTCTTGTTTGAGTTGTGTTCAAACAAGAGGGAAAATAGCTTATAAGATATTTATAGGGTCTAGTTGTCCATATTTCAGGGTATTTTAATTTATAAGGAGCCAGCTGAAAAGGCATCAGTCTAACAGATATTGCTATTAGTTTGCTTTCCTGTAAGTTTACCTTATCGCTTCAAATATGACAGAATCTAAGCAGTAGTTTTAAGGTCTTTGACAGAGATGACAAAGGCTATTACATAAAGAAGAATATCGTCTGCATATTGCAAAACTTAACGCTCTGTACCACCGTTTTTCCTTTTATATACAGGTTGCTATGAATTGCTATGGCTAGTGGATTGATTGCAATGGCATATAATAATATTAAGAACGGGCAACCTTGTCTGGTTCCACACTTTGAATGAAACTGATAAGTTATGGTATTATTTGTCTTCATCAAGTTTACAATCGTGGGTCCAAATCCAAACCTTTCAAGCACCCTGAACAAATAGTCCTATTATTGTATTAACTCCATCTGTTCAGGCGAAATAATATCTGGAAGGATATGGCCACTGATACAATTTCACTAGAAATTTTCCTGTGCACATTTCATTATGAAAGTGGCCATTAGGAACCGCACTGTAACTGATTAAGTCCTTCATTATGAGTGAGACGGTTGCTTGGTGTAGTCTCGGAGAGAGGGCCTTAATTGCTGCAATTACCTCTGCTACGGTGAACAGCTTGTCAAACCCTCTACTTGTGTTGCATCTTCCAGTCTTTTCATTTACTTCAACACATTTATCCAATTCAGAAATGAAATTTGAAAACGGTTCACACACAGGCCCAAAATGAAAGTTGCTGGCCAAAATGACACATTTTGTTTGGAAAATGCTCTCACACTCACAAAACATTGAACACATGCGACACAAGCAAATACTTCCATCAAACAACACAACTTGTGTTCAAATGGCTGGCTGCGTTCCAAATCACATACTTTTAGTTTTTACTTTTAGCACATAATGCAGCCTTACAAAGGATGCACTGTTAGATGCAGTATGCATACAATTGGGACATACTACTTTTTCCTAACATGGCGCCTTGAACTTTGACCCTCTTGCTCATATATCCCCTATGCAAAGGATTGTGGGTCAGAATAGACAGAAAAGCATGCTGGCTTGCATACTGCAAAATGAAACCGGCAGATTGGCATACTGCATTTGACATATTCTGTATTCGGACTTATTAGATCTTTTTCTGGCATACTAAATAGTACGGTAGTATGGGTATTGGAATGCAGGGAATATCTTTCAATCAATCATTACACAATGGACAACAAAATACAGCTGGCAATATGAACCAGTTAAACCTTAATCTTGGCTATGCCTGTGCCATTTGTTGATACTTTAGTATGTGCCTTAAAAAAGCCAAGCAAGCATATTACAGAATGAAATATATAATTTTACCAGAGATAACAAACCCTGCTGCACCCTGCACATCTTGGACATTTTTTTAAATGCCGTGCTGAAATACCAATGAGGATTTGTGAACACATTAGCAAGAGAACACAGAAGGTGATGATAAAGAGCCAGTGGATCCCAGTTTTATTAAGCGTTTCTTAGCAATTGAGAAAATCTGTAATACGAGATATTAATTGGAAGGCTCTTCAGTCAGCCATCGTGTAGATATTTGGATGCAGGTTTGAATAAAAATCCAAGAATTCAAAGACTCTTTAAGGCATGAAATGTGAATGAAAAAATTATTGTTTATCGATTAATTGTGTACTCTCCTATCTGGAATGAGACAAACCTGTGTGGGTCTATTTTATTAGTCTTGCTAGTGATCTAAATTGTCTTAAATGAGATCACAGAGACGTAATTTGTGCAGTGACGTTAATTATGCAACATCTTGTTATTACAGAAAATGTGTTAAGCCCTTACGTTTTAAAGGCTCCACTTGAGTCACTTGCAGTGGATTTTACAGTATAAGCCACATCCTCCGCATTTGAACATTTCTCATAACTGTGTTGTGATGCAGATTAGGTATTTGAGATTTGTTTTATATTAAGTGGGGATCATTCATCACCCCGCTTGATAAATGTAATTTTGTCTTGTTTACAAGGAGGAGCGTCTGTGCAATGCCGACATTGAATGAAAGACCTACACCACGAGATTAATGAATTCACTTTTTCTAAAGGGTTCTCGGTGATCTTTCTTTATCTCTGCTTTCCTCTGTCTCAACTGGAGGTGTTCATATATAAATAAATAAGCCGATGCAACCTGGAAAGCTAATATTATTGAAGTTGAGGTTTATAGCATAATCAATCTGAATTAACATTTGTTCACGCAATACACTGTCTGGGACACAGAGATAGAGAGAGAGAGAGAGAGATGTCAAAGGAAGGAGGTTGAAATAAAACCGCACAGGAAGGAAAGGTTTGATGGAGGGATGTAATCAAATCTACAGCCTGCTTTAATGCTGGGTTAGTCGACAGCTTTTTAAATCATGAAAAATCATTTATCCTCGTTTTTTTCTGATTCTGATTCTGATTTATTTGTGAGCTGTTACTCATTTACAATGCAGTGTGCGTGTGTGTGCGTGCGTGCGTGTGTATGTGCGTGTGTGTGCGTGCGTGTGTGTGTGTTTCTCCTGGATGAGATGATAGGCTGGTTATGACACTTGACAAAAGTCAGTGTGACAGCTCCTTACTCACTCACTGATACAGCATTTGGAGGTAGCTCAACAAAACTTCAATGTGGGTTGAGAAATATTTGACACACACACACTCGCACACAGAGTCATTCGGACTGGTGTGTTGGACCTACAGGTCAGCATGTTCATCATGATAATGTGTGAGTAACAAACAGCGCACTGGAAATCTTTAAAAGGCAACAACACGCACACGCACACGCACACACGCACACACACATGCTTGGTTGCAGAGGCTGAGCAATGTCAATGTATTTGCAGACAGTGGTACCTGTATCTGTTCTGTTGATCCAGATTGTTATTATGCTACTTGGTCCTTTTTGACCATTTTTGACCATTTTTATTCAGATTGATCTCTGGTCCATATTCATCCTACTGCTGTCAAGTGCATACCTCAGCCAAAGCTGTATATATATATATTATATTTTAATAATTGTTAGACATGATTCTGAAACTGGATCCTGATCTGCGTCAAAAAACCCATCTGGTGCTGGACTCTCATGGAAATTTAATGTGCAGTATTAATGAGAAAAGTGTCAAACGCCCAAGTTATGTAAAGAAGTCCTTCAAAGATTTCCTGGACCGGCACGAAAAATGATTCTCTAGTTTCTTCAGCTGTGGCCTAACTCTAACCAATTCAATAAAGTCAGTGAACAATGTAAAAGGATTTGAGTTTTTACTCTACATATTCCTAATGGACAGACAAAAGAACCAACTTGTCCAGAAACATGACCTCTTTCATGGAGGTACAGTTATGGTATGACTTTATGCAATGGCAAACAATAAAATACATTAAAGGATGAGGCTGGTGATATTCAACATCTTTAAAAGTCACAAGGTCACAAGCATATCCTTTAAATTTAAGACAACAACATTCAAACAGCAGTCAACAGTGCAGCCCGCTGGCCAATGTTGGGCCTCAGAAACAATGTGTGTGCCACTGAAAGTGCATGTATTATATTTTAATCATCTGCTGTCCATTTCAAAACTTTCACTTTCAATAGCCTATATTTAATACACTACTCGGCTACTGCTTCAAACTTGTGCCCCCCCTAGAAAGCATCTGTCAGGTTATAAATGTCAACTTGTAGGAAGGTCCTGGTTGCATGGTAAATATGGCAGTATAATGTGGAAGTGAAATGTGTGCATTTTTCCTGTGTGACCCTCAATCATATGCTGGCTCCCTAAATTGGCGCTTGACACTGAACTTTAACAACCTGTGCTCTAATAGCTGCTGGATGCAAGTTATAAAAATATACTTAACACTTACATTGGGATCAGATGCACTTCTCCTGCACTGAATTTTAACTGGTTGCTCTGCCTTTAAAAAGGGCTGCAATGTGTCTGTTTTCATAAAACTAATTCAGGAGCGATTCGGCAACGTAATCAACGTCATTGATTACAGAAATACGTCTATTTACATAATGTGGATTGGCGCAGCGCAAGAATGACATTACATTACATTATTTCATTCAGCTGACGCTTTTGTCAAAAGTGACTTACAATAAGTGCAAACAATCATGAGGATACGACTCCAAAAAGTAGGAATCTTGCAAGTACATGAGCTTCAAATAGGTGAAATAATGTTAAGTGCAGTACAATAGCTTCAAATAAGGCAAACCAATGTAAGTGCAGCATACAGAAACGATAGAATAAAAACTCAACCATTAGCTTCAAATAAGCCAAAGTCGAAACAGGTGGGTTTTCACTCTGCGATGGAAGATGTGAAGACTTTCTGCTGACCTGATATCAACAGGGAGCCCGTTCCACCATTTTGGAGCCAGGATAGCAAACAGGCGGGTTTTATTTGCGTGGTATCTGGGTCCCACTCGCAGTGAGGGAACAGCGAGCCGATTGGCCGATGCAGAGCGAAGTGAGCGAGCTGGGGCGTGCCATGAGAATGGCAAAGAGAATGGCTGTGTGTGCGTGCGTGTGTGTTTGTTTAGGATATTTTTAGCAGACCATCTTCATTTTCTAGAAAGTAATAGTGTGACGTCATCAGGTACACTAACACAGAAGTGTGTGATAACGAGGGTGTACATACAGTATGTGTGTGTGCCGTTGTGCGCGTGTGTCTGCTTTTAAGCGTGTTTATTCAGTTGTGATTTAGATTCTCGGCCACTAAGAGCAGAATAAAAGCAGCCATCTATCTCTCTGTTCCCTCCTCCCCATTCTCTATTTTCATGAGAGCGTGTGTGTGTGTGTGTGTGTGTGTTTGTGTGTGTGCGGCGCGTCGCTTCATTGGCATTTCATTGCGTGAGGCTGTTTGGTGCTCTATACATCAGGATGGTTCGATACATTAAAAGGCAGGAGGTTTAATAAATTTCCCGGCTGGCAAACACAAGGCAGAGCTGTGATTGATGATGCTTCACACCTAGATGCGTCCAACAGGAACAGCTACAGTTACCTTCTGTGACTCCAGTCAAGCCAGGCCACAATCATAGTACAGCGAGCAGTACTACATGTATGTGTTTTTTTTTTTTACTATCAATAAATCCTATGACAAGGCCAAAACCGAGAATGAATTGATCCTGCTAACAAGTGCTGCCTGTCTCAAGCCAGACAAATCTTCGTCCTCTGTGTCATAGACCGCCATTGTTGTCGGAAAATGATTAAAAGCACATCAGTGAGCCGCGCTGTTGCACTGGCCGACATGGGCACTGGAGTTTGTTTTGAGTCAATGCCACATGCACCGTCCTGCTGCCATAAACACTCACTACCACACCAAATGTTTGGTGTCCCCAACAAATACACTCCTGTTTGAATACGTAGTTTGGGGAAATTACTTTCTTTTCTTTTTTTTCTTTTTATGAAACTATATTGCCTTTTTGGAAAATGACACTGTATGCTTGTCATTCTTTTTAGAGATTTACGTCTTCAGTAGAAACCAATGGACTTGACCCTGAGAGCCACAGACAGGGTGGAGAAGTTGAAAAATATTAAGAAACAAACAATAAATAGAAAATCTAGAATAAAACCAGGCTTATTGGGGATAGTATATGTGTGGTCTATGGCTGCAACAAATGATTATTTCCAGTTTTAGATTAATTTGTTGATTATATTCTTGATTAGCCGATTATTTGTTTGCTCCATAAAATGTCAGAAAATTGCTTCTCAAAGCCCAAGGTCATGTCTTCAAATGCCTTTTTTTGTGTGCAAGAAACACTTCAAAGCCTAAATATGTTACGGTTACTATCATAGAAGACAAAGGAAACTAGAGAATATTCACATTTGACAAGAATTCTTCCATATAAAAATGACTCAGTTAGCAAAATAGTCGTAATTGTTTCATCGACAAATCGTTTTCCTCCATCAGCTTGTATGTGGTCTGGTAAAACTGGACAGCACAGAGAATGAAACAAAATGCAGACACAGATTTAGGTATATTCAGCCATAGCATCCATTTTTTAATCACGTGTGTGTCTACGGTGAGCAATTTGACTGACGAATATCTCTGTAAGAGTGAAGCTTTGCGCAATTAAAATCGCCTTTGTCTAAAAAAAAAAAAGCAGAAAATCATTTTTGAAAGTATGAAAAGGATAAGAGGGGTTTGCACGGATGATACTATACATGTACTTGTGTGTATTTGTTGAATTAATGGTACATCTATCAGAATAAGAGTGTGGCAAAACAGACTTCATATTATTACTTTATGAAACCTAGATATCAAAGACGCTATAAATGTCTTTTTTTTGTCAATCTGAGTCTCAGTCAGATATCCCCTGTAGTGTTGACCATGTGTGAATGGGACTGAATGATTGGTGGGAATTAAGCTACATGCAGTGTACACACACACACACACACACACACACACAGATGGATGTGTGTGTGTTGTATGTGTGTGTTTGTGGAAGACATGTACAAAGGAGGATGAGTCACTCTGCCTGACACACGGCACGCTCGTAGGAGACTGCATCTCAGTCAATACAACACAAACACACACAGAAACACACACACACACACACACACACACACACACACAGACTGACATAGACTGATATAAACAATCTAGATACAGAAGACTTTTACTTACATGCATGATTTATAGTGTTCATGTATCAGTTTAATGAGCTTGGTTGATGTGTGTACACGTGATGTCTGTATTTTAGGGGCTATGTATGTTTTTGTAGTCAAAGCGGTAATTTTGTGTGTGTGTGTGTGTGTGTGTGTGTGCGTGCATGTGTGTGCGTATGTGGGTGTGATAAGGCTTTTCATTGGTGTTTCCCACACATACCCTGAAGGCTACATATACAGCTCTGTCCTGCATCATCTGTCATCTCTCTCTTTCTATCTCTCTCTCTCTCTCTCTCTCT
>CALSCE010009415.1:6088060-6134964 GCA_943593645.1 Bovichtus variegatus | reverse complement strand
GTATGCATTCATTCAGTTATCCAAGCTCACATCAGTGTCGGCAAGGCAGATTGTTCAGGGCTGCTCTTGCAGAAGGAACACAACTCTGAAGGGAACTCTTCTCCATTTAAACCTAGTGCTAACCTTCACCATGCATAAACGTTGCTGTGTAGATACTGCTACATGACAGCCAACAGAGCTAGTGGCTGCTAACATAACGTCAGACACATTTTTACGTTTTAGGCATTTAACTGATGCTCTTTTTGATTTACTGACAATGAGTGCAACAGCAAAATAAGCTTTTATTCCATAACAATGAGTGCAAGACATGCCTTTGACCTTTAAGGAATTATGTAAGCAACACCCCGTTGAAAGATACGACTTCCCATAACAAAGTAATTACGTGACATAACAGAAAGTAAAAAATGTTTAACTGCTGCTGGGATGTTGTTAACAAAGCAGCAACTGTAACACAAGCATCTCATAGACAGTACATCCTGGTATTAATTAATTAACTTGCACTGACAATTTAGCAAATATCAAGACTTCACCTGTCTGCATTGTCTGTCAAATGAGCATAAATCCAGTCCTGTAGAAACCAGTGAGAAGTAAAACAACAAGTGTTTCATTTTCTCTTGTGGAACAATAAAGATCTGAACTGAACTGATGTGTGTTTCTCCTCCGCAGGAACATTCAGAGGCGTGTGTAAGAAGATTGATCACTTCCCAGAGGACGCGGACTATGAAGCAGATGCAGCTGAATACCTCCTCCGTAAGTTTCATATGATGATATATGTCAGACCCATTTTGAAACATACATTCATCAGTCAAACCTATTAATAAACCTTTTATCTGGTGTCACTGGCCAGGGTTAAACACCTTTAGTGTCAATACAATCAATCAGTCTTGTTTGTTTCATCCACTGTAATGAACACTACAGCCAACGATATATACATCGCAAACATGTGACCCCACATAATGTCCCAACCTTGAAGTTGAGAAAATCTGGGGTATTGAAAAAGAGCACGTCGGTGTCTCACTGTAAAAGTGCAAACAAGGCAGCATTAAAGTGACAATATCGCACGTATCTCGATGAGCTTAGCATTCCAGCATTTTACAATGGTAACGGGTATCAGGGATGTTAATAATAAACTGTTTAACCATCAAAGCAAATTGATTTAAATCAAGAATTCACAGACTAACCGATTAATGCTATCCGTAAGATTTGAAAAATGTAAGAAAAAAAGATGAGCAGAACTCAGAGGAGCTTTTTTAACCTAAACAAGAATAGCTGGTCCACCTCAAGTGAGCCTGAGCTGGAGTTTTTGCTAACTTTGGTGCTAACCCCCTTCAATTTAATCAGCAGGTAGCATATGGATATGAGACATAGTAGAAGTTGTAATAGTGCAGTACAACGTCGTTGTTCTCAAGTAAATATGTAAGCTAACATTTGCTCGTTTTAAATCAAGAATCTTGTAAAAGGGGTCTTGACTGAGGCTATAGCTGCATGTTGCAAAAAAAGGCAGCTTCCTGCATGTAGACGAGGTTAAAGTAAAGAAATAACATTATTTGCTGTGTTGCAGTGTACAGGTAGTTGTTATTAGTGTTATAGGTATGATAAGGAGAAATGTGAGACCAGACTCTTATTACAGACGAACAGAGAGGGTACAGTGGAGAGAACAGGAGATACAAACAGATGCCACGCTTTTATCAGCAACTACATGAGAAAAAACGAGGGGGAAAAATATTGCCATGATGAGAAAATGACAAAGGAGAAAGTAGGGAGCAGAGAGAGTAATAGGACAGAAGTAAAAAAGGATGCAGCCACAGAGATAGAGAGAGGATGATTTAGAGGAAAACAGACGGGAGGGGGCTATTTCTGTTCGTTCTCCCACAGTAAACACAGAGTAAAGATGGTCGGGGAGAGAAAACAGCAACAACAAAAAAGAAAAAAAGAAAAAAGGGAAAATGGATTCAGCCTGTGCTTCTTTTTCATTGCTCCACTGAACACAGAGCAACATCCCCAGAGGCAGCCAATTAGATCACAGGCCTCAGAGCTGGCCAGCCAATGGGGAGCGGGGACCTAGTGACCGGTATTTCATACAGCCCAGGGGTGTGGGCCACAGGGGCGGGGCCTATACGCTCAGCCACACGGCACCACTGGTCACTGCAGCTGTCAGTCACGCTGGGAATGTTTTTGGAACGCTGGAAGACTAAAGCGTAAAGAACAGAGATCCAGAAACGCAAATACAAACATGTTTGTGGTTGGATGACGAAAAAATAAATATATATATTAGTAATGATGCGCCTGTGATGTACGCATCAGCTGTTCAACATAACGCACAGCTCAGTTCTGCATGGCAAGCTGTTCGCAAGTATCCTTCAATATGTTGTACACATACGGGGCTCTGACAAATATTTCACTCCTACTGGAGCCTTGCTTCCATTTTCATCATCTCTGCTATTCATTATTTTGCCATGCATATGTGTCAGTGCTACTCTCCATCTGTCTTGGTTTTTGTCCATCTTCTCCTTCTACATCCATCTCTCGCTCGCTCTGAAGCAAGGCCTCTGAATGCTTTAACATGTTCTGGATACAGACTCAGTCAAGCATGCAGCAGCACACTGGCCCGCGTGTGTGTGTGTGTGTGTGTGTGTGTGTGTGTGTGCGCCCTCCAGCGCAGTGGATTTTAAATGAAATGAAACAACGTCTATGAAGTTAATGTAGTGACTTTTAGCTTTAAGAGTGTTACGGGTGTTGTTCCCATCCATCTGTGTAGGAATGCTGACAGTTTGTATACACTGTCACCATGCACAGTGAAGCTTGTGTGTATGGTTGTTTTCTCTCTTTCTTTCTTTCTGCAAATATTGTAAATGTGGGTTTTCCATTGTCCCATTGCTGACTGTAGTGTCGATGTGTATTCCTACTAAATGCAGATGTACTACAAGATGGGACTAGAGGCTGGAAGTATTCTCAGTTACCTTAATTATGTACCTTTTAGAACAGTTAAGGATGACAGGGAAAGACATTACTTCGAAACGTAAAGCAGCACATAAAATGAACCTGTCACATTCACAGGAGGTTTCCCCTGTGATTGAAATTTAAACAGTCACTTTGTCCCTTTTTTTCCCCATTTGGAAATCTCATCTTCCAAACTACCTTTTAATCTACTGAGCGTAGACTCATAGGATCTCTACCGTCCCATTTATCACATTTTTCAAATCTTAAAATTCAAATCTAGTTTTTTTTCCAACACCGTAAAATCATACCCACCATACTAACTAAAAATGCACATTTTTGCACAGTATGTATTTGGTATTTGAGATTTCCAAATAGACATAAATATGGAGACGAAGGTTTTATTGAAATAAACCATCCATATATACAATGTAGGAAAGATTTCAAACTCAAAATCGTCCTTCATCGGGTTCATTCTGCAGAGCCTGAAAGACTTCACATGATGACAAAATGTTTTACCTTTAAGTTATAAATGTACGTCCACTCTTCTTCGTGTGTGTGCATGTGTACAGGTGCTGTGCGTGCCTCCAGTATCTTCCCCATCATGAGCGTGGGTCTGCTGTTCCTGGGGGGGCTCTGTGTGGCCGCCAGTGAGTTTTACCGGAGCCGACACAATGTCATCCTCAGTGCAGGAATCTTCTTCGTCTCTGCAGGTTAGTCTGCACTGCGTGTGTATATGTGTCTTTTTGTTAGAATCAGAGTGTCTGTCCTCTTTTTTTTTTTTTAGAGTGGTTATCAGTCATCAGTGTACATAAAGTAGGTCCTGCGTTTAGTGCAGGAAGGTGTCGTTTTCTGCTTGTATTTTCTTTCTTTCTTTCTCCCTGAATACTTTTGCCAATGCAGTGACCTGATTTCCCCACAGGAAAATACGTAGGGTAAAACAGTGTAAATAGGTTCTTAGCATAGGGGCTTACATTTTATTGAAAGGAGCCGATCTGTTTAAATTGACCACCCTCCCTAACCAAGCCCCTCAATTATATAAAAAAAAGTTAAATTATTATTATTGTTTTTTTCACAGTGTTGATAAAATTCCAGAAATTAAAAAATGAGCCCCATGTAATCTCTTTTGTACACCTAAAATGGCGACTACAGACTTTGTGTGGTTGTAGTAGAAATGAGAATTGTATTATTTGTGCGCAGAGTGCATGAGGTGCAGCAAGCTGTAATGTGTAAGTGCACTGATGCTCATCTCCATGACAACACTGTTAAACTCAATATAGCAGCCATCTTAGCTGCAGCACCAGCCAAATGACTTAAAATACCCTGACCAGGTTCACATATGTATTCTAAAACAAGGACACCGGGTTTCACATAGCAACAATGGGCTACTGCGTGTGTGTGTGTGTGTGTGTGTGTGTGTGTACTTACTGTGGACTCTGAACAGAGAAGGTGCAGCACTCAAATATTTGTAAAAGGAGCCCGTTAGGCATCTAAAGCACACAGAAGTGCCTGTGTGAGGAGCCAGAGTGTGGAAATTGGGCACAGCAGCTGATTAATCAATCAGCAAGAATACCATGAGCCGCTGTGATGCACTGTGAGTGTGTGAGAGTGTCAACACACATACATGCTCACACACACAATCTATCACATGGATGCTGACACTTGGTATCTCACAAACACACACACACACACTTATGCTCTTGCCCCTGTACAAAGGGTTGCACAGTAATTGCTGTTCAGTGGGATGTGTAGGGTCCCATTGGGTTTTGTAGTAAATTCATGGAGCCAAATTGGTAATTATTTACCACAATAGTGCGGGGCTGATTCTGGTTAATTACAGCCGGCTAATTGTCCCCATTCTGTGCGTTCCACCACACTGCATGAGCACTGTATTCTGGACTAATGATATGGAATAAGAGAGCCCAGCTGTGTGCAATGACTCTCTCCAACGTTTCTATCAAGCGCTCTCTCCGAGGCTGTCTCCCCGTCGCCCTCTTCTCTCATTTCTCTCAAATCTTTGCTCGTGCTCTTTTTTTCTTTCTCAAATGTCCTTTCACTTTATCTGCCACTTTATTATAACGGCCTCGGTTGGTCCACACACTTTGGTTCGGACTGAAATATCTCAATTGCTATTTGATGAATTGCCATGAATTTTGGTGCAGACATTCATGTCTCCCTCTGGATCAATAGTAAACACTTTGAATTCCTGAGCTTTCCATATAGTGCCATCATCAGGTCAAAGATTCTTTTGAAACTAGCAATGGAGACCAGTAGGAAAATGTTTACTGAGGTGATGAATCAAGTGAAAGGTAGGGTCATTCGCTGATCGCGTGAAAAACACTATAAGTTGATTGTGGTGAATTTCCATTACGGTGATCGTGGGTGTCGATAATAAGTGACGAAAAAAGGATGTTCACAAAAAAAAAAAAGGCGTGTCCTATCAGTGATGCAATAAATATATTTGTTTCTCAACTAAATGTAAGGTAAAGAGATTACAGTATGTTTTAGTGCCATTTTACACAGTTTTCAGCATATGTTGATGATTATCGGGATAGTACCGTGAATCGCCATTATTTTGGCCAGGATAATCTTTTTCATATCGTCCCATGCCTAATTCTTCTCTTATGTTATCTCTCATCTCTTATTATTTCTCCCTTTTGTGTCCTTCCCTTCTAGGTCTCAGTAACATCATAGGAATTATTGTCTATATCTCAGCCAACTCGGGTGACCCGGGCCAGAGCGACAGCAAAAAGTCCTACTCCTACGGCTGGTCCTTCTACTTTGGCGCCCTCTCCTTCATCATGGCAGAAATGGTGGGCGTGCTGGCTGTGCACATGTTCATCGAGAAGCACCGCAAGCAACGGGCCAAATCCCGCACCGAGCTCATCAAAAAGTCCGCCTTCAGCCGCATCCCCTCCTATCGCTACCGCTTCCGGCGTCGCTCCAGCGTGCGCTCTTCCGAGGCCCCCAGCCGTGACACCTCACCGCTGGGGAAAGGCGGCTACACGGGGCCCGCTGCCTCCGAGATGCCCATGTACACGCTGAACCCACGCGAGGCAGGCAACGCCGGCACCAAACCTGGCAGCGGCATGGGCGGGCTGCTCAACTCAGAGAGGGAGTTCCTCCAGAGCAGCACGCTCACTAAAGACTACAGCAAGGACCCCAACCGCAGGACCACGCCGGTCTGAGAGGTGCTAGCTGCAGATATCGCCCAATCAGAGAGTATCAAAGAGAAATATGAAGAGAAATACAGGGGGAGTGCAAGCAAACGCAGGGGACACACAGGGTTACGCGGGTGGGAACGGGGTTTGATAAACTTTGACTGTGAACTGTGAACTTTTAGCCTTTGAACTGTGAATCCTGAGCCCTGTGAGAGTTTCAGTGTGTGTAGCAGGGTCGGTTTTGGTGGAGAAGTTGTTCCCAACTACCACATATCACTGTAGTTATACCTGTAACTCCTTACATATGAAGGCACATTCAATTTATGTTCATGAGTGTTATGTTCATAAATTGACTTTCTGGCTTTTTCGAGGGGGAAACGGGGAAGTTTAAACAGCATATCGTAAGTGGTTTGCTGCTTGGGGCAACTTCTCCTATAAAATTAAAATAATGTGAACTAAAAGGAGAAGAGGAAAGAGGTGAGAGACTCTGTGTGATCTTTGACCTTTTGACCTCTGTCCTCCTGACCTTTTTTTGGATAGCAGTTGGATGAGTTCAGGTTACAGCCTTAGAGCTCCGAGCTGTCTCTCTGATTACCGATACTATTTAAAAGTGCGGAAGTTAAGACCTCAGGATCGGGATCGATTCATTTTCAGCTCAGCTGGACTCAAAAATAGTAATTGAAGAAGCAGTTTGTCCATTTATGGCAGCACATTTGTGGCACTAGTTATTATTTTCTATACATATTGTATATATAATCCTTTCATATTGATTGATGGAAAAGCTCACTTCATAACTGACTGAACCGAAACTGAATTGAGCTCATTCCTGGTAACATTTACCCCCATCTCTCTGAGGTCAGTTGTTAAACCTGCATAGAGGTTTTTGAAGAAGGGAAACACTGACAGATCAGCTGTTAGGGGGGAAAAGGTGTGACTCAGCAAAACTAATGAATCTCTTTTAGATGGTAACGTTAGATCATTGGTGCTTCCTTTTACCCCTCAGTCCCACAAGTCATCTCTTGATTTATTTTTTCACCTAAAACTTAAAGAGATGATCAAATATTTGTCTGTCTGTCCGCCTTCACGTATCACCTTTCACCTTCCACATTTTTCTGTGTAGCCCCATACCTCACCTCACTGCCACCCTTTCACACACCTCCTCTCACCCTCTCTTTCTCTTTTAGGTCCCGTCTTCCGTTGGTGTCGCTCGTAGTTTAGTTAGGGTTTTTTCCGGAGGTTGTTAGTTCAGGGTACTGTGGAGAGGAGACCGCTGAGCTGTGAATACGCTTTAAGGCAGAGCCAAAAAGACATTAAACAAACAGATGGACATCTTTTTTTGTTTGCCCACTACCTCTTGGTGAATATCTTTCAGACGAGTTTAGTATAAAGTTGTCTTTTCTTGCCAGAACAATTGTCAAAGATTTCAGCTGCAGAAATAAACGCTGAGAAAATGCTCCCTTCAGTCTAAAGTACACATCTCTCTTCTCCAATGGAGGATCTGCAGAAAATGAATTTGTATGTGGCGCACAATTTAAAGATAAATAGATGGAATTGGCAGGAGTCTCATGTATTATTCAGAGGATTTGTGCACCATCCATTCAGCTGTCACTCACAGCCCCTCCTCCTCTTTATCTCCCTTACATGTGCACACATTGTAGACTGCACAAATACACACACACACACACACACACACACAAGCCTATATACACACGTCTCCTGTCATATTTCAAACACCTGTACAGTTTTTACTGTGACAGATTCTAGAGACACATCAATACATTTCCATTTATCGCTCTCTCTCAGACTTTTACACATTAAAGTTGGTGCACTCCCTGTATACTGTGTTGGCACCATTTTTTATCGAAGCCGTGCAGTCATTGGATGAAAAAGACTAGGAAGTGTTAAATAAGAGAGATCAAAAAAAAATTATCATAATGCAAACTCCTGTTTTTGACTGGGAACTAATCATCTCCCCATTGAAACATACTGGAACATGTGTTTCAGTAACCTTAAGACACAATGTCAGGCTTTTGAAATCATATTCTTTAAGTACTTCTCTTTCTCCTGTCTGGTTGTACCGCATATATGTAGCTATTATTTGTACTAGGCCTGTCACAATATCAAATTTTCCCTACACGATCATCGTGACCAAAAGAATTCCAGAAAACGATACGATCGCGATATCTATAGAAAAGGAAGCGAGTAAATAAAAGAAACGGAAATGATTTTATAGGCGCTGGATTATTTACACGATATTATCATATTTGTATTATTAACATAATATCAGTATTTCATTTTTTAAACATAGCAAATAGCGGTATTTTGCAACACCCCTAATTTGTCAGTTCTCCACTGAATCCTCCAACAATTGGTGATCTTTCGCTACCTCTGTCCATTGTAAATGTTGGCAAATAATTAGTAGGCTGTTGCAACACTTTGCAACACTTTATTATACATAGCCTGAGTTCACATGGAACCATTTGTCACATCACTGGACAACACCTGATCACACACACACACACACTCAGATACAAGGGGAGGAGACAAAATAGCCATAAAACAGCGAGAAAGGGAAAGTGCTGCAGGGAGCGTTGTGGAGAGAGAGCATGAGTAGCTAGTGTAAATGTAAACAGCATTTTTCTCAAACGTTTTTCTGGGGCTGTGAGTAAAAAGTGAGTGTGAAAAAAATTGCATTTTTGTTTCTTCTTTATACCTCCCTAAGCCACCATTGCACTGTTTTGTACAAACTAACCATGAAACATCACCAAGCTGAAGCCGTCACGCCACCACTTTGAGAGTTATTACCCTGATAATAAAAGATGTTTTAAATCTCAGTCATACTGTTTAATTTATGACGCTGCTGTTTTATCCGCTGTCTTTTAACGCCATAAAGGGAGTCTAAAGGGACAAACGTGCATCACCACGGACTTGCTCTTGCTGTCCTTCACATGTAAATATTAATTTTGCAAGCTAACTACAACATCAGCAGTTGTCATGGGCTGTGAAAGTGAAAAAAAAAATGCTTTTCTCCAAGCAAGGGCTTTTAATTTTTAAAGGACAGGAGCACACAAGGGCTTTTTATGCTCAGCGCTGCAGCGGCGTCGTTTTAAGGGTGTTATGTTGAAGGAGAGGCAAAGTACTTTTGCACACGAACAGCCGTTTTTAAACCAGCTGAATAGCTAACTAATGAAATATAACAAGCTTCATGCAAAAGAGAAGCGGAAGTAGAGAAAAAAGGCTTCGACTCATGTTAGCTACAGGTTAGCCTTTAGCTGCTCTCATTCTTTGGCTAACTTTAGGTTAGATGGGTAACTTTCTAAAGTAATTAGAAATCAAGAATATTGCCTTAAGCAGAGGTAGGATCATTTTAATTAAGAATTATTTGAGTTAGCTTAAGGATCAGACCTATATTAGCAAAATATTGTTAATCATACTTGGTGCCAAATATTACTCAAACTGTTTCCTGTATATCATGGCCTCCAGGTTAGCTTTAGATCATAGGTTCACTCACACTTTTTTGCATAGGATTTCCTGCAGTATACTGAATCAGCAGTAGTAGCCATGTAGTTCAACACATCAGAGGCCCCTCGGGGTCAGAGTTCAGAACCGCATCCATGAGCCATGTCAGCATTGACCTTTCAAACCATGCATGCCATATCCATCCGCTTCCAGTGCTTACATTCGCTCTATCTCTAATCGAGTCTCAAATGGCACCCTAATCTCTATACTCCGTAGGGATACCGGACTGCTACATTTAAGACGCCTTACAAGGGTGTGTGTGCCCGTAAGCCTGTGCTGTGTTTAACGATGTTTACTCCAATAGAGCGCAGGGTGCTTTTTGAGACCTCTGTCTATCTCTTCTTACCGCCATACAGCTTTGATACTCTGATATCAACAACAAATAATTGTATTATTAGTAAAAAAAAATATTCTACTCTAAAGGTGCCACTGTGCAGAGAATGACAGACTCTGTCACATATTATAGTTATTAATCTATTAATGGGGGGGGGGGGGGGGGGGGGGGGGGGGGGCGTGGTTTGATCACAAGGGAGCAGAGTTGGGAAGCAGGGGTCGTAGTCTTTGTAATATTATATTATTCTAGTTTCATTTTCTACTCTTGATGTGGTTTGTGAGATTGTGTTGTTTTGATCACATCTGAAGCCTCTGACGGGAGGAGAGGAAGAGACAGTGGAGCGCTCGGACGATCTCTCGTGGACATTAACCTCACCTCACTGGCACCAGAGGTCGACTTTATCAGCGGGACACTCAACACTGAAAGTGCAATATACACACATACATTCATTCAGGTTACTATACTTCTGAGGACTTGTTGACCCAATGCAGTACAGGCAAAAGTTGTGTTACCTGGTACAGGGGCTGGAAATAATGCAATCCAACCCAGCAGTGTGTAAAAACAAATACTTTTATGAAGCTCAAAATAATCCATTTTGGTTAAGACTGACAGAGGCAAAATAATAGAAACAGTTTACAATGTAAGGCACTATAATACAACTCAACCACAGCCTCAAAGATACCGTAGATTTATTTGAACTACAGCCTCTTCAGTGTCACCAAAAAATGAACAGATTTCACAGAAGTTATGTTTTTTGCAGCACTGCATGATGGATTGCATTACATTGTACAGGGATTGCTTTTGCTGTTTGCGCTCCTGTGTATTCTTTAACACCTAATCAGATGGTTGAGCATTTTTGTGCATCTTAACTTCTTCCCTTCCACTGTGGATCCAAAAAGAATCCTCTGCTTTGGTCCTTAAAGTTAAAGGAATACTTCCTCTGCAAAATTATAATTTGTATGTCAATTGCTCACCCTGTTTTAATTCTTGAAGAAAACTTTGTTTTTCTTGCATGCTTCCACAATGAACGAAGAATCCAAAAATGGGGGGGAAAAAAAAGAAAAAAAAAGCCTTGATGAATTGAAGTAATTGGGGGTTTAACAAAACATCCATATGCAAACTCTGAAAAAACTCATGCAGCATAATCCCAGTCTCATTTATCCAGTTGTATGCTCACTACTTCCCAAACATATGCATTTTGACTATTTAAAACACATAGCATAAATAGTACTTGCACAGATGAGTAGTGCGCCTGTGCAAGCATGAGACTGTTTATGCGTAAATAAAAATAAATAGTAAATAAGAGGGACTTGGTTTATACTGCACGAGTTATGTGAGGGTTTGTAAACTGATTTTTTTTTATATAGTTTTACTGTTGTTAAACGCTGCCCCCATTTACTTCCATTCATCAAGAATTTTCTCCATTTTTGGATTCCTTGTTCACCATTAAGGCATGCAAGTTTCCTACAAGAATTCAAGGTAACACGGGGTGAGTAATTGATACGCAAATGACAATTTTTGGGTTAAAGTATTCCTTTCGATGTAACACATCAATGCAATTTGATGCGTTACATCGAAAGGAAGCCTTGAGCACTCATATGATGTGATTAATTAATGATATCACACAAGTTTCTCTTAGAATAAACCCAAAAGGAATGAACAAATCCTAACTATGAACTTACTTACTCCTAAATGAAAAAACTGACCCTGATAAATGTCCTTATTTTGGATTTTTGTGTGGGATATAGGTCCTCATAAGTATAGAAACACAAGAACACAACACATAGCAATACACACACTCTGTAATGTTCACAAACATATACACAGACATTCAGTATGCACAGAAACACACACTCATACAGCACACACTCACAGCTTCAGCTTCGGCCCGTGCGGTGTGGGGATAAGTGTGTCCTGTTAAAAGAAAAATCACTGTGTCATGTTTGGAGAAAAAAAAAAAAAAATCATTTTAAGTGTTTCTTTGGGAGAAAAACAACAAACTGTTTCTGTCGCTGATGTGTCGCTCCTCAATGGAAACATTAAGTACACTGAGCCAGCTAATCAAACACGCAGGAGCAGAAGAACTGTTTGAGAAATGTGAAATTAATGGAATAGACAAACACATGCTATAAGCACTCTACACTTTGCACTTCCTACCAACACACACACATACACCAACACGTACAAGGTTACTGTGTGAGGAGGGCTTACGGGTGGAGTTATGTGCCTGCATGTTTGTGTGTGTTAATATTCATGTGTGTGTGTATGCGTGCAGTTAGCCTCTCCTCACCCATGCACCCAGTGCCTGCCTGTCCTGCCTTCAGACAGCTCCCAGATCAGCCATGGGGCTTTCAGTATAACCTCCTCTGCATTCCCACAACCTTTAACGGTTGCACTGGGATCAGTTTTAGAGCTAACTGCCCCGATCATTCCTCAGCAGACGCAGCCATACAAAATACAAGGACTGTTTTGGAGTGAGTGCTTTCTGATGGAAACTGTGTATTACTGACACAATTTCAAATGGAGTTTACGTTACAAAGCTGAGAGGGAAGTCATTTTCTGTTTTTTTCGAAGGTCTGACTGGACTGTTGGTCTTTTGCCGTCTTTGTCTGTGAGGCTGGTTTAGGATCGGCAGAGGGGGCTTAGCAGGATAGACAATAATCTATGGAGTCCCTGATGACGGCTGGTCTTGAATCAGCACAGCCTGGTGTGGCCTGCTGTTCCTCGTGTTCTCAAATCCGCCAAAAAAAAAGAAAAAAAAAGGGACAAGCTCATCTGCAATACTGGCTTGTAATTGTGTCGCTGAGAATGTGTCTATAGGAGCTCCTACATGAAAGCGTTTCTTCTCTTAGACGACGTGAGACTTCGTCCCAATTGTACTGCCAATTAAATTTAAATGTTGTTAATGTGGGACAATATAGAGAGATTCTGGACAGGTAAACTGTTGGTTCCCTTGGACAGAATATAATATTAAAATAGCCATGATTTCATAAATTATTCTGGCCTTGCTGCCTATTAAGCCCGTTCTCCAGACTGCCCTCTTCCTGTTTTTGTTTTTTTTGCCAGGCTTTAGCCCTTTAGCTAGAGAGATTTCGTACCTGTCTTGCATTTTACACATATTATTTTGACAGGAAGTACACAGCGATTAAAATTAGCTTTTTACGGTTTCGCCTCAAGCCCCGCGTTCAGACAGTGTTGTTTACATGCAGAACATATCCGAGGCTGGCATGGTTGACTGACCAAGGATGAAAGGCCCAAAATGGCAGGATGTTAAACCAGGCTTTGAGAGTTTCGCTCTGCATCAGGTGTATTCAGGCTCCCTCTTGCATACATTGCTTATGAGCTGTAGCGCCGTTAAAGGTTTCTTCTTCCTCAACAAGAGTTACGAGCGAAATCGTGAGTTGATCTTATACAAAAACATGATCGGATTCTTGTTGAGATCCGTTTTAATTGAAAGAGTCACAATAGATTTTCAGACCAATTCCTACAATGTATATGTAAGATTGGATTACTACAGATTTTTGCGTGAGTCAAACTCTCATCTGAGAAAGCCATGCCCCAAAGTGACTGATTTGCCCATCGCCTTCTACTGAGCCATGTTGTAATGGGTGGAGTCAGAGCACAAGGCATAGAGAAAGCAACACAGAAAAAATGACAATGCTGGTGTTGTCGAAGAGTGCACAGGCTGTAGTTTTAGTCCAATCTAACAACTATTGAATGGATTGTCAAGAAATGTGGTCGAGATATCCACGGTGCCCAGAGGATAAATCCTGCTGACTTTGGTTTTCCCCTTCCTTTTGCCCTAGCGCCACCATGGGGGTTGACGTTTGTCGTTTTTTAAATTAAACTATTAGATGGATTGCCAAGAAATGGCACGGCTGTTGACTCTTAGTCTTGTTATTTAAAGTAGAGTAAAAAAAAAATAAATCCAAACCATTTAAATGGTAAATGATTGTAACCTGACATTGTTCATTTCCAACTGACCTGAGGACTGTTAGTAATCAAATGCCAGAAGACAAACTCAGGCGGAGAGATGGAGATGTTAGTGACATATTACCTTTTTGATTATTTCTTGGTTGATTCAAGTTTGCATTTTGTTTTTGTCACAGTGTACAGTGACATAGATGGAGCAGGCCCTGGAGCAGAAGGCAGAGTAAATGATCCAGAATGTCCGTAAAAACAAAGCTTAATATTTTTCTTGTTATCGTGTTTATTATATGTGTAGCAATGACCTGGCAAAAAGCAAAAAGAAGGTTTTTTGTTTTTTTTGTGAGGGAGTGTATCTTGTAGGAATTGTAGCAGTTTGCTTTGAGGGGAAACAATTTAAATGAAGCCTAGGACAGTAAATAGCAACCAGCCGTTACTCTGTTACGTGTCTTGAGGGGTGACACTGGCGATCATCAGCGTTGCCTTGCAGCAGTGATGAAAGTGAAAAACGAAAGACAAATGTGCAGCTGGGAACTGAAGCCGCAATGACAAATAAAATCCCCCAAACATGTGGGTCATTATTTTAAAACACCTAAAAGCGTGACGATGGGTGATGTGTTTAAAGATGGAAGGTGATCAAATGTTTTGAAAATCTGTGTCAATGGGCAGCTTTTTATCCTGCTCCATACCTCTGAGCCCTATCATGAGATACTTAGTCCTCTACAAACACACACACACACACACACACACACACACACATGCATGCAGAAACATGCTGGCACTCACATTCATCTTTCTATACACAGGCATACTGACTGTATAACTCTCCCAGCTCACACACACACACACACACGCACGCACGCACGCACACACACACACACACACACACACACACACACATATAGCTGCCAGCCAGTTTCACTGTATACTTTATAATGTAAACCTCCAACTAACAGCGGTCTGACACGGACACATGCTGTGAATAAAAGCACACTTTTACTTACATGATATAAATATGATTACCTATATCTAGAGAGAAGGAATATTATATACAGTATAATGATTAGAAAATAAAGAGTCACCTTTTCAAAGTGCCTGTGGTGAGTTCATTTTGTATTTGAATGTGTCTATGTGAATGTACATGTATGATGTGTGGTCTGCTTTTACATCCTGCACACACACACACACACACCGTACTTTAGTGGTCTTTTTTCAACAAATGAACAATCTTTATCAGAAGCCTCAAACAAACACCAACATAACCCGGCATATTATTGATAAGAAAACATACACGGCCTGCACACTCCTGCATAAACCTGCACACACATACGAACGCACGAGATGCGTATCAGCTGTGCTGTGTTGACCGTTCTAAATTAGCTGTCCGATAGATAACTCCCCTGCTTATCTCCACGGCCACCACACAGATGTCTGAATGACGGACAGAAAGAGGGCGGGAGGAAGATGAGAGTTAAGAGGGGAAATGGGAAGGAGAGAGAGAAAGGAGGAGACTGGAGGTTGTGGTAGATTTGAGGTGTTTGAAGGTGATAAAGAGGGGGAAACACGTAGAGGACTATGTATGCATGACAGTACTGTATGTTGGAGGGGGGGTGATTGAAGTATAATTCTTCTGGGTTTTTCTCCATCTGTTTATTTGTCACTTTTTCTTCGCAGAAGAAGCTTGCTCCTAATTTCTCCCGTACAACGTCAGATGAATTCACCCTTTCCTCGCTAGAAGGGAGTCTGACGGCAGACTTTAGCTTCCAGTCTAGTTCAAAACTGTGGCGCTGCCCATCTCAGACTACACCTCGACATCCCGTGCTAAAGGTATCAGTATGCATCAACAATAGTGCTGGTCAAACAGCATCCAATAAAAATGTCAGAAGTGTTTGGACATCTCTCGCAAACTTGTTTTTTTTTTATTCTTCACACAATTACCCCTGTCACTTTTCATATGTACAAACAAGTGCAACACTATCAATACCTTAGAGGAGTGATGTGCGGCGCTATCACAATTTTGAAACGATTCCCGTATCTCCGCTTGTGGCCATTCAAAACAGGTATAAACACTTGGTTAATAAAAACCAGATGGTTATCGAACATACTTCAGACCATCAATAATGAATGCCTGATTTCCTCCCAGAGAGCAAACACTCTTCCAGATCAAAAGGATAAGAATTAAGAGAAATAGGCTCTAATATCATACTATGGGTTTTTATATTAAAAAAAATATTTGTATCAATGTTTGTGCGTACGTTTTATATATATATATAGCCTTATTTGTTTCCGATTTCTATTGTATAGTAACAGGATATAATGTAACAGCAAGACTATAAGAGTATGTAATGTGAGTAGGAAGGATTCAGTGGAGAGCTCAGATTCACCTGATGAATATTCATAACTGTGACGTCACCGATGGAGCTCCGTGTCGTCGTCATAGAGATTAGAGTGGATGGCGGGATTATGGCAGAGTCTCCGCCACACTGAGATTGGCTGCCTCTCTGCTTTTGTTCCTCTTAACTGCTTTTATATGTGCTGTTGTGTCACTCAATCTCTCCTGCCGCTCATCTCTTCTGTTGCACAGAGATATTGTGACCATCGCCCACGTTTCATTTTTCCATTTTCATTTTTTCCCTTTTCACCCTGGCTGTCTCTGCTGATCCTCTTAGCCATTTTCCCCTCTGCCACATTTTTCTGTTTTGAAACCCCACCCTCCCATCGAGCAGTATGGTACTGTAGTAATTGCTTTCTTCAGCTCCATTGGCCCAATAAGAGAAAATGGCCCCTTATGCTAATAGCCCATAAAAAACACTGAGCATTTCTCAGCAGGAATCCCACATCAGATTATTTTATAGTGATGTACCAGACAGGAATGTCTTACCTCTATGTGCTCTAAAAATAAAACAGGAATTTGGGAAACAGATTTGTTCTGAATGCTGAAGGTCATTGCAGTGAGTTGGTAGTTTATTTGGGACAAAATTACAAAAAAACGTTTAGATTTCAAGATCACCTCTAATTTAAACCTCAAAAACACACACAGACATCTGGCAATGTGACATACGGTTGTGATATTATACCAGGCAAGCTCCTAATGTTAGCCACAAATACAAGTTTCTGTGTTTGTGTGTGATTGTGTCCCAGTTGGATGTTGCTAGAACAGCTGTTTGTGACTGAATGAGGCTCTGAGGGAGAGTTGCTGTCAGCTTTGATTTCCTAATTATCTATCTATCTATCTGTCTGTCTGTCTGTCTGTCTGTATGTCTGTCTGTCTGTCTGTCTGTCTATCTATCTATCTATCTATCTATCTATCTATCTATCTATCTATCTATCTATCTATCTATCTATCTATCTATCTATCTATCTATCTATCTATCTATCTAGCTATCTATCTATCTAGCTATCTGAGTGAGAGTTATTCTTGTTTTATCTTGTGAGTGTGTGTAAATCCAATCCACCAATGTGTGTGTGCAGCCTTGTATTAGTCACGTTGTGGGGACATCAATCTGTTTACACATTGTGGGGACTCGCCTTCCTTTTGGGGGCAAGCTGCAAGTCCCCATAACGTAAACCTTTACATTTAAGGGTGTAGATTTGGTTTAGGGTTATGATTAGGCATGTAGTGGTTATGGTTAGGGTATGTCTCCAAGAAAATAAGTGTTTGTGTGTGTGTGTGTGTGTGTGTGTGTGTGTGTGTATGTGTGCGTGCGTGTGTCTGCATTCATCAGAAACCGCATTCCTATACATTTTATCTGTACAATTTACCAAAATGTATAGAAATTAGAGACATTCGGTATGAAATTAAGCGAATTGATGTGTTTAAAGAAAGAAGGGTAAGAACAAATATAAAGAGTAGATGTATATCTCTCAAAGGAGTTACCTTGTCGAATGGTTGTGACAAGTAATTAACAATGTCTGGTTCACATTTAAAAAAAAAGTTAAAATAAGGTGGTAAACACATATAAAACTGAGCTATGATCATTATTTTGTATGAAACGATTGGATTTCTGTTTCTGTTTTGTTCTTTCTGTTGTTGTAAACCTAGTAGTGAAAGGGTTGCCTGTCAGGATATGATACGTATGTATACGCTTTCAATCGATGCCTAATTTATTATTTTAACTGTCAGTAAGGACCAAAAAGAATTATTATTGCTCCTAATTACTACTACTACATAGCTTACAGCACACATATTACATTACATTATATTGTCACGTCAGCCAGCTGCTTATAGGATAACAAGACTGAAGAGTGTACAGTAACTCTTAACGTCTCTGAGGCTGTGCTGAGGCTTAGTAGTGCTTTGAGCTAAATGCTAACATCAGCAATGTGCACTACTAACATGCTGATGTTTAACATGTATGAAGTTTACCATGTTTACTATCCTCAGTTTCAGATATTTGCTTATTAGCACTATGAACAAAGTACAGAATAGGCTGCTGTGAATGTCATTATGTTTGTAAGCATTTGGTCATTAAACATTTTGACCTGATGATGTCATTAAATGAAAAGTCAGGAGATCACCAAAGTCATTAGGATTCATCATCTGGGAACCATGAATGTCTGTACCAAACGTTGTACCAATCCATCCAGTGAATGCTGAGATAATTCAGTCTGTCCATCAAAGTTATGGATCAAACGACCAACCGACAGAAGCCATTCAAATGTATCGCACATTTTAAACAGCGCTTCGAGGAAATCAGCAAAAGAAAATGGAAAATCAATGCTTCTTTTGATCCACTACCATTATGCGATAATACCTACTGCTTATATCCATGGCTCATGGAGATAATCAACAAAGCGTAAAAACTTTCAAGCAATATTTCAATATTCTTTGCATTTTTGGGCGTTTTCCACTCAAGGTAACATACCAATTGACATCCCTAGAGCCATGTTGCTAAAAATCCACCAAAATGCTTTCCATGTGATGTTAGTCTATTGTTGATGATTTCCATTGAAAGCATCAGATCAGTGACCGGGTCGACAAATCTTCTGCAAGTTGGGTTTTTGAGGACAAGAGACACTTCTGCTCTCTGCTGAGAAGGGCAAACTGAGTGAAGAGCACTCTGAACCATTGTCACTGACAAAGAGAGCAATGTCGTGTGTGTGTGTGTGTGTGTGTGTGTGTGTGTGTGTGTGTGCGCGCGCCTTGAGTAGTGTAACACTATGGCCATCTGCAGTGTGAAAAAAAAAGCCTTGGAGCTGTGAACGCTGCTCAAGCAGAAAGACAAGAAGGAGAGAGTGTAAGGTGGAGGGGAGGATGAGACGAAAAAACGAGCAGGAAGAGAAGGAAGTGTTGGGGGTTGAAGACAGCAGAGGAGAGATAATTAGGGGGATTGGATTTCAGGATATAGAAGTGAAAGTTAAAGATGCCAAAGAACAAGAGAGGGAGGAAAGGAGGGATGAAAAAGAAAGTAGCCATCCATTGATCAGCTTGGTCTGGTTTTCTCTCAGTTTTGGCCTTCCAGCCACACTAAGATGGAAAACACCAGCTTTGTGCTGTAGTGACGATGAGGAAAACAGAGATGAGCGATGAGGGAAACAATTAGCAAATGAATCAGAAAAAAAATGTGAATAACTAAGTCTTCGTGAAAGTCATTTATCCAGTCAAAATGCCAAACATTCACTGGTTCAAGCTACTGAAATGGGAATATTCGTGTGACTGTTGGCCAGGTGAAATGTGCAATTTGAACACATCCTCTTAGATTCTGAGTACTTGTATTATCTAGTCATTATCTAATGGACCCCTGGTAGGAAAACGAAATCACGTGAAAGAAAATGTGGAATTTCACCGCAGACTACGTTACAGATACAATGTTTCAGTCATGGACCTTCATGAAACGGCAAAAAGAAAACGTGCCGACACTATGCAAATGAATAGATTCACCATTTTCTTTCTGATTAATTGATAAGGAAAACATCATAAGTGTCATTTATATTGCATATTTCATTCTTCATGTGATCACTAGATGACATGTACATTTAAATGTGCTGTTAAGCAGTGGTGGAAGAAGTACTTGGATCTTTTACTTAAGTAAAAGCAGCAATACTACTGAGTAGAAAGGCATTGCGAAGATGCATGCATGTATATAACATCTCCATAGTCCGGCACAGACATGAAGGTGGAAGTGACAAGTCTCTTTTCGGCCTCGAACGAAAAATGACTTTTTTCTAAAATTAAATATAGGTCTATGCATTATTGGAAGTCCATTTCTGTCAAGAAAAGAAGAAAACTGCTGAAAAATTAGGAAAGCTAAAAATAAAAATACTCAAGGTCAGTTAAAATGATGAGATAGGAAGTCAAAATTGTTCTTCTGGATGAAATGGGCCTCAACAGACAAACACATGAACGCTGTAATATACTCCCCTTTTAATGTGTCATTTGCCATCCAAATTTTACACATGCACACACACGCACACACATAAAGCTGAGGATATAATTGTTTCCAAGCAGCTCTTTGATGGCTGAGTCACTGAACATGTCCTGTATCATATCACGATAAGAAGAACATCAGTTTAAAGGCAGCAGCTGTTTCCCTTTCATCCTCTCTCCCTCTCTCTCCTTCTGCATCTCTCCATCCTCCCACTGCTTTCACAATGGTGTGCTAAGCCAGGGAAGATAGGGCAAATCCCTCCTCTGAGCAGAGCAGGCAGGAGAGAGCGAGACAGTGCAAGAGACTGAGGAGGAGAGGAGAGAGAGGACGGAGTGCAAAACACTTCCTCAAACACTCCTCTCTCATCGCTCTTTTCTCTCTCTCCATTTATCTGAATCCAACCAATCAGCTTGCAGTCTTCAGTAAACCTCTGTCTTCTAGCTTCACCGTGTGTTTGTGTGGGTGTGTGCTTGCGTGCGTGTGTCCAAACAACCTGTGGTGATGATGTCAGAGAAGATTCCTGTTTCCTAAGCTACTTAAGGAAACGTCTTGTTCCCTTGCCTCCTTCCCTCAAGATTTCTGTAGGCTATACATATCTGCATCTGCTTTTCCACCTTTAGTGCAAAGACACGAGTCTGTGGCGAGCTAAATTAGCTTCTTTGATTTAATGTTCTCATTTATTTATATATATTCATATCAAAAATTCAGTCTCAAGTATTTATAGTCCAGTTTTGACTATAAATGAATTAATATTTTTGATATTTTAAGAAAAGGGCTTATCTTCTTTTTGGCAGGGATAGATGAGGAGATAGATACCACTCACAGCCCGCAGCCGGTTAGCTTAGCTTAGCATCACGACTGGAAACAGCAGGTCTGGCTCAGTCCCAATGTAGCTAAATCCACCTACCAGCACCTCTAAAGCTCATTAAGGAACGTAGCAGACAGTAAATATACTGCAGTGCACTATATAGTAAATAAGGAGTGATGATTTCAGACCATAGAAATAGAATGAGAGTAGAACGGACATTCCCATTGAAATCAATGTAGCAGGATGGTCTGCGCTGCGACCATTTTTATGTGTGCCATTGCCATTGCGACCTTCGTATTGGGCTAACTTCGTTATAAACTTAATCCATTTACAGCAAGTTGCGGACTCACTGGAGTGAGGTTTTGCAGTAATGACTAAACAAGCGGTTTAATGTCCATTCTACTCTTATTCTATTTCTGTGTCAGAGAGCCTGTTTTTCTGGAGTCTCCGTCGGTTGCCTGGCAACAGCAAATTGTCATTTTTACACGTTTTTGTACAGATTAAACAACTGAAGTTAACGTGTGAATTAATGAGCTTTAGAGGTGCTGGTAGGTGCACTTTGTTACCTTTGGACAGAGCCAGGCTAGCAGTTTCCCTCTGTTTCTAGTCTTTATGCTAAGCTAAGCTAACAAACTGCTGGCTGTAGCCTTATCTTTACGTTACAGACATGAAAGTGGTATCAATTTTTCTGCAAGAAAGCGAATAAGCGTATTTTACAAAATGTCAGATTATTGCTTTAGGAACAATATTCTCAAAATCAAAAAGGAATTTATCAATAGTGAGGAATGTCATTTTTATTTTATTTTAATGCCAAGAATTTAATTTATCAAGAATGTAATTGCTCATATGAAGAATTGCCAGTTCCAGCAATCCAAATTGAATTAAATCCAACTATAGCCTAATGGATTTTCATAATGATTTGGAACATTAGTTTGTGGCTGTAGGCTACTGTAATCACACACACTGACTGTAATGCAAACTGTCAATGGCATCCTCATTCTCTGTAAAGGAAAATGGTTGCATATAGTCTACAGTTAAAAAACACGTTTTTATTTCACTCAGGACAATTAAGCACATTTTAACATGGCTATGGGACCAAATGTGTCAACATATAACCCTTTCAGACCTACTGCACACTGCAGCACAGCTCGGCTAACACACACACACACACACACACATACACACACACACACACACACACACACACATGCACACAAGCATCATAAATAGAGTGTTGTCTCCTTCTAGTGGATACTTGAGGCTACACAAGGCACAGGACTGCAGTCAAAAAGTTTAGTTGAAAATGAGGTGCATTAAAAAATAAATCATTTTGTGATTCAAAACAAGTATGTTCCTTCTTCTGTGACCCTCAATCTGAGTGAGTTTGGCTGCTTGGACTCCTTCTGGGACTATAATGCGTTTAAAAAAAACAATATCAACCCCTATCAAATCTCTGACAGGAGAAGAGGATGAGTGAAAACAATTATTTAATCTTCTTTATTGGGTGTAAATCTGTTTTTCTTTGAGCCAGCCTGCCTGTTGTCCCCTGAGCCCAAACAGGTGCACTGCTCTGCGCGTGGAAGCAAGATGCCGCCTTCAGGTGTAGGAAGGAAAATTGTAAAAATGCAAATCCTAAATTAGATCGTTAACCGTATGTATAAAGATAGACGTAATAGCGTTTTAGAAATGATCACAAATGTTTATGTAAGTGGTTGTGTATATGTCGACTAGGTTGTGTTTCCTCTATCAGACAAATCTATATTCGGTATGCTTTGAAGACGAAATGATAATGTGAATCTGATTTTCCATAAAACTTTTTTTATTGTCACGGTTAAATTGCAGTGAGCTGGGTTTTTCCCACCGTGGCTGTCAAATGATGTCACTTTATCTTAATTAACTTATAATACGATATATGTTGACAAACCTTTTGCAAATAATATATTATAAAATCAGTTTAGATAAAAAATGTCGTATATAAATAAATAATATACATATATATATATATATATATATATATATATATATATATATATATTGGCCTAAGTAAGAAAACAAAACAAGAATACCCAACGAACATATAAAGCAAAGTCTTAATAAAAAACATAATTACAGTAATGTCTTGTCCGATAAGTAGGAAGAAGTGAATACAGATAACGAAATGAAAACAACAATGCTTTGTAAACAAATCGAAAGTTTCTCAAAGCACATAAGTACAAAAACAATGGAACTTTTTTCACTACATCTACAAACAATATAAAACGATACAGGATATTATGAGGGACAAATGCGTTTGCAGTAATAACTTTGATGCTTGAAAGTCGGAGTGTGCGGCGTTCACATGAACGCAGCATCAGCTGGTGCGTGCACCGTGCTGACGAGCCGTTGCTTGTGGAAACAGCTGGTGGTTTCTGTCAGCGAACTCTTCGGGTTGATAGCAGCATTGGCAGGAATAAAAGTTCAAATTAGACTGGAAACTGACGGAGTGAGCTTTGATTTGAGTCTCTGCTGCTGTTCCAACAGACGCCGGGAAATGTCTTCCTGTGAAAGCCACTTTATCCGGCACTTGTTAATTAATGACCTAGCTTGTTAGCCGCAGACCAGGGACGCTCGACGCAGCCGGCTGCTAACACCAGCTAGTTAACGTTAGCTAACTTTGTACTCCCATAGCAACTACCACGATATAGGTGTTCTGTCAACGCAGACAGGACAGTCAGCTGTCCATTTCCTGACCGTGCAGGGCGAGGTTTCTGCTTCATCTCAACATGACTCATGTTCATTATAAATTCTCCTCCAAACTCAGCTACGACACGGTGGTTTTTGACGGCCTCCACGTCACGCTGAGGGATCTGAAGAGGCAGATCATGGGCAGGGAGAAGCTCCGAGCCGGGGACTGCGACCTGCAGATCACAAACGCACAGAACAAAGAAGGTAATACAAAGACGTAATGTGTAGGGACTGATGCGAGTGTGTTTATCCTTACAGTTTGGAACTTTGGAAGAAAACACGTGGTCCAGGTTTGACAGCTGTGAGGTGAGAGGGGGCTGCGTCACCTCTTTCAGCTCGACGGGGGTCCAGAAAAGTCAAAGCAAGAACAAAAGGGGCCACATTCCTGCTGCATTTACGCTCCATGCCTTTAATTACACGGCCTGATGGTGGTGGATCAGCTCGGTCAGGGCCAAGCATTTAAAAGTCCTAAAAGAGATGTGGGATAAAAATAGCAAAAGTAGGGTAGGAGCACAGCCTAGTCATGACCAAAAGTACACACACACACACACACACACACACACACACGTGCACACATGAATGAAAATCATCAATATATGAATCATCAGTGATAAC
Organism: Bovichtus variegatus; assembly: GCA_943593645.1. Classification (NCBI taxonomy): domain Eukaryota; kingdom Metazoa; phylum Chordata; class Actinopteri; order Perciformes; family Bovichtidae; genus Bovichtus; species Bovichtus variegatus. The sequence continues at coordinate 6,110,571 of CALSCE010009415.1, read as the reverse complement.
CAATATAGTTAAAGTGAACTCACTAAATCAAAAGAAGGGAAAAGAATGTCATGCAGATCAAACTTGATGATAAGCTGAGTGATAAATATCAGCTTTTTTTTTTAGAGTGTGTCAATATCCTGCAGATAAGCTCTGAAACCCTTTTTATACGCTGAGTAATGCGTTTCCACTGAAAGCACAATCTAGAGAAAAAAAATACGTCCATACAACTCCTGCTATGTAATAGTGTGCCGAAAAAGTAATGGTAAAAAGAGTGTGTCGCGGGACGTAGGAAGGCTTTCTCAGGCGTCTTTCATCAGTCTGACAACAGAAGGATTTCAGGATCCAAAGGGTGTCAATATTTTCTTTAACTTTGGTTTGATTCACAAGTCAAACCAACAGTATTGAAAGAGTATAGCAGACTGCAAAATGCATATTAAGACTTTATTGTCTTGTTTCAAAGAAATGGGAATAATCCCATTCAAAGTATTTTCGTATCACTTCAGAAAGTATCTACCTGATCTGTTTAATTTAGCAGATTCACACAGAAGAATTGACAAAATGTATAATTCATTCATCTTAATCGGCAACTATTTTGACAACCGATAAATTAAGTTTATTTATTAAAGCAAAAATGCCAATAATTCACTAGTTCCAGCCTCTATGGTAGAAAATTGAATATCTTTTAGATTTTGAGTGATTTTGTGTGCTGATCCTCAAGACTTTAAACTCTCATTTTCTCCTTCTCTCCCTCTCAGAGTACACAGATGATGAAGGTTCGATCCCCAAAGGCTCCTCGGTTATCGTCAGGAGAATCCCAATCATCGGAGCAAAGTCCAGCTCAAGCAAGACCCGCAACATGTAAGTGTGTTTTTCGGTTGTAGCTGAATTCCTGCAATAATGTTATTGTTGATATCGCTGCCACTGCAAAGTCTATACCTTGCCAACACCTGGAACCTACAGGTCTACCTTTTTTAGCATAAATTCACTCTCTCAGGACTTCAACAAGAAACTCACCAATAGATCATTTTTATATAAAAATTAGAGTAAATATTAGAGTTGCAATGATTAATCGTTGGAGTACTTTTTCATGCAGAAAATGGCAGAAATTGCTGTTTTTATATCATATTATAGTGCATATCTTTGGGTTTTGGACTGACAAAACAAGACATTTAAAGACATCACCTTGGACTTGAAAAACTGGGAGACAACATTGTTCACTCTTTTTCTGACTTTATATAGACCAAACGATTGATCAAGAAAATAATCGGCAGATTAATCAATAATGAAAATAATCATTGGTTTCAGCCCTAGTAAATATTGAACGGGTATGTTGTAGTAAATCAAAAGGTGAGCTAATAACGGATTCCAGTCATCAGCCTCAGTAATAGGAACATTTATAATGAAGAAACATGTACTTATTTGCTTTTTAAAGGCCTGCATTACATATTTGACTATAAATGTAGAACCTAAGCTCTTAGCAGTATAAAAAATAGAGCTCAGGTTAACATAATATAGAAGGGGTCCATGTTGTGTTTGCTTTTATAGGGATGGTTTTGAGCTGCAGTGTGTATTTATCACAATGCTAAAGAAAACAATGCTATAAACCTCATCATGATAAATCAATACAGAGGCCTGAGTCTTCCAGTTGATGGTCCATAGTGGATTAAGCAGGGTTTCTGGGTAACACTTCCATGATAAAATACGCTCGCAGGAAAAGAGGAAAGAGTAGAACTCCATGTAACTCCATGGTGACGTTCACAGGGATTACCCAGATATTAGTCAGGCTTAGACAGGACAGCCAGCAGTGCTGTGGGGTTTTATGCATGGAAAGCAGGAAAAGACCTCACTGGAACACACTGGCGGTCATGTGATTAGCCCCGTCAGCAGCACCATGCAGACGGGTGGAGAGGAATGAGGGCTGAAGAGTGGTGCAACGCCGCCCACAAGATTAAATGCAGCAAATCAATTCTCCACCTGCACGAGCAGACTTGACAGTCAGCTTCAAAGGGCTTCCAAGTAAGCCTTAACTTCGAGTCATTTTAAAGGCTTTTACATCCACATTTTACATTAAACTCAAAATGTAAACTCGACTAAAGGAAAGATTCACAGTAAACACAAAACAGTTGTGGCTGATTTCATAACTGGAATTGATGAGTCTGCTTTATAGCAGGGTGGAGTGTTTGTCTTATTGTACAATTAACTAGACCAAATGTTGAGGTTTTTAAGCTGCAGGATGAAACACCAACAGTAAACATCCGGTTGTCCTTCAGAATCACAGAGAAATGGTTTCTTCTTAGGGTCACAATTTGTCATAAACACTGAGCAAACATGGCGATAAATCTATCATAGAAAAAATAGACATACAGTATGTTTCTTCAGCTATAGTATATGCAATAACTTTCTGGGTAACGTAGGAAATCACCACCTGAAGTGGTACAACGTATCGCCGTACTCGGGTTTGTTCGATATCTTTTTGGTTGAACATGTTACAGGAACAGCGGTTTCCTGGGTGATCGTCCTGTGTCCCCGACATCCTCCCTATGTGCAGACTTTGTCGCACTACGTCACCTTAGAAACAGCCTTGCACATCTTGCCTCGACATAAAAACGTTCTAAACCCCAACAAAGACTGTTTTCATTTTAATGTGCGATTCACTTCTCTTTTTTTTTCGTCGTATTTATATTTTGTACTTTGTCATTTCAGTCCTAATCTTTGTTTTCCAGGGTTTTACACTGTCATGGACGACTGGTTTAAAATCCTTTTTTCTTCTTTTCTTTTCTTTTCTTTCTGTTTCAGTGAGCGATCAGACATCCAGACTCACCACGCCTTTGGAGCCTTCAAAGCAGTACGTAACTAAACCAAACTCCCACCGCACCCCTTCTCCTGAAACTCCACTAAACACACACGTTGTTGTTAACATGGCCTGATATTTGTGCTTGAACATGAACAGGAATGTGTGCTTTGGTTTTTGAAACGAATGAAACCATGATCTGATATTGAAAGCCTCCATTTCCTCCATTGCAGTTTAAGTTCCTGTTGCAAAGAGGAAGTAGTGCGCTTGTCAGGCTTTGATTTACAGGGAGCCGCTGCTCTGAGAGAAACCATATTTTACAATGACAATAAATAAAAATAAAAGTTGTTAAAAAGTAGTATTTGCAGTTAGACAGTGTACCAAAAAAAAGAAGTGATGTTTACAATTTAACCAGTGCTGTATTACTAACCATAAAGGGAAGTATATATTCTCTCTAATAAAGGCTGTCGGCGGGTAATTTAACAAGCTGTCACCACAATATCATTCGGTAGCTATCTGTGGGTGGGGGGAGCTGCTCGGGCGGGTCAAATAATTATCACGCAGGCCAGCTATTCACAGCTGATAAAACCAACTGTAGATTCATGAGCTGCTACTGTCACCGTCACCGCCGAGTAGTCTCTTATCCATGAGCTGCTTTCAGACATCTTATTACATTTTGGAGATGTAAATATTAGCAGCCTCTTCTGATGGCTGTATATCTTGCACTGGTAAATCTTTAAATTACATTTTAAAGACATTTTTTTTAATTTTCATTTATTGGATCTCGTTCATTCCCCAGATACAGTATATCTGGAATACATCAATCGCAAAAGAACGTGACAAAATAAAAAAGTAATATCAGGGTTATCTAAATCCACATAGTAGTGAAGTGAGCACATGCTGAGGAAATTTATCCCTAACACCCACCAAACTCTTATCGGGTGAAGAACAACACACAACAAAGTAATTTTTCATGCTGTGTGTTGCCGTTTGGTATTCAAAGATGTCCTGAACGTTTGGGTGTTTTGAAATAAAAACTAAACACTACCTCCGGTACAACAGAGTGAAAAGGTTTAGTTTATAATTCAGGCTTTAGTGAAGGAGTAAATAAACAATGCCTCTCTCAAACTCCCTCCTCCAGAAACCAAGTGGTGCAACGTTGGTATTTTATGGATTCTTGCAGTGTCAGTTTTTTGTGATCCTGTACACTAACTCGAACACTTTCGAAAGCTTTTTACTTGAATTAGAGTCCATTGACCTGACCTGATTCTCTCTCTGGTTTCTCAGTAGGAGAAGTGTCTGCCACTCTTCTTAGTGCTTTGAGTCTGTTGGACTACACAAACTTTTTTAATTCTTTTGTGTTTTTCTGCCAATAAAGTTGTTTGTATGAAGCCGTCTTATGTATTGATTATGTGTTTGACTTCACTGGAGAGAATGACGCTGATTTTAATTGATCGTTAAAATCTTGTGTCCAAATGTTCCCTTTGCAGGAAAGACAAATTAAACTAAAAAAGAAATGGTACATATTCTGGAATCTATTGTACAAGCTTAAATTGATACTCCAGGGGTTTAGTATTACACTTTCACAAAGTTGGGGGACTCAAAAGACATATTTAAAATAAATAATAGTTACCATCAAAGCAGCAGAGGAAGAGATATCCTGATATCTTTAAATCACTGGAGCCTACATTTCCCACAATGCAACATCATAGCTCCTTTTTATCAGATTTGGCTGAGCTTTAATAAAACCAGGCAGGATGTCATACTGCCACAAACAATATAATATATTCTAGCACATTTAAATGAAACACTTACTTTTTTTTTTTGTGGAAACTTTAAGTTTGAAAGTACATTGTGTTTATTTTAGTGTGGACATTTGGCTTTTTATAAAGTTTATTCAATCTTTTTTAGTTAGAAATGCATTTATTGAGTAAATATAAAGATCAGTTGTCAAAATACTTGACCTTGACTAATTTGTGAATATTATTTCTTCAACAAAAAAAAAAAAAAGTCTCTTTGAGCTAAACGCTAATGTCAGCATGCTAACGTGCTGATGTTTAACGGGCACAGTGTTTACAAAATCCTCTCTGTTAATGCAGCCTGGTAGCAGGCAAACACTTGGTAATTAGCACTAAACACAGCTGAGGCTGATGGTAATGTCATTAGTTTTGAAGATATTTGAACCATAAATAAACCAAAGTATTTGACAAAATACCATTTTGACTTGATTTAAAAAGTCAGGGGATTACCATAGATTTTAGGATTCATACTTTAGGGGACCATAAATATTAAATTGCAATTCATAGTCCAATACTTGCTGGACCGAACCTGTATGTCCGACAGACTAGCTTTCTCGGTGTCTATTCCAGCGCAGCAGAGGAAACGCAGGCGCACAGAAACAAGAAAGGAGTAGACATTAGGTGATGAGAGCAAAGGTGTTTTTTATCCAACGAAATGCTGGCCTGACAGGTAAAAAGATTCCCAGCGAGCATTATGTTGTTGGCTTCTCCGTTTTCAGGGAAGCACGTTTAGAGGGATGAGAAGTGGCAGGAGGTGCTGAGGCAGTAATCCTGGGATGAGAACAGACATGTATTATCCACTCTGTATGAAAATCACGGCTGGATGCTGGTGTACATTTTTATCTCCGCTCAAACCGTTATTAAAGTGAAGACATGGCATACAGCAGTTACTGTTCCCCCATGTTACAGTACGTAGGAAAGCACCAATGGTACCCGGGGTAAAGCATCAAGATTAGCCCAGACAAATGGTCTCGTTTTGGAGTAAGACTTTTAAGCCTTTTTCAGTGTTTCTTTTCCAATATATATGAAAATGGAGCTCTCCATCTTTTCCCCAAGACGTGTAACCTGGAGGCTCTCGTCGCTTCATCAGTAAAAGTGATCATGTGTTTAATTCTAACAGATGGATGACCAGAATTCTTCCAGAGCCTTACCCTTTTTCTCCAAGGTATACTCCCTTTTCAATTTCCTTTTTTTTTTTTTGATTGTGCATAATTACTCTGGATCATGTGAGTCAGCTTTAATTCAACATCTTCCTGTGACATCTCTGTGTCTGTTGCACACTTCCTTTTGTGTGTGTGTGTGTGTGTGTACATGCAGATGGCCAACCTTGCTGACGTGGATGTGTCAGAGGAGGATAAGATCAAAGTTATGATGAATCAGTCCACCTTCGACTCTATGAAGTGAGTCACTTCCTCAATCATTTCAAACCTCTTAAATTCGGTATCGCCATGTCTCACTTTTTCTCCAGCTTCCATCACTTCACTCCGTCTTCCTCCCTCAAGTTCCTTCCGTTCCTGTTCCTCTTCCTATATTTTGTACATTATCTACAGTCTCCCTGCTTTTCTTTAAATGGGTTTCTTCATCTCGCCCCGTCTCATTCTCTTGTCTTATTCTACCTCAAGTTACAACAAGAAGTTTGGTACTGGACTTCCTGCGAACTACACCTGTTATCGCTGTGGAAGTACTGGCCACCACATCAGGAACTGTCCCACCAGCGGGGTAAGAGCCGGACATGTGCTGCCTCTCGTTGCAATCTAGCGGCAACCTTGCTCTGCAAAGAAAATGTTCAGTGTGTGTCTTGGTATTTTAGCTGTCCATTACTTTTTAGTTTGACTATTTTATTTATTTGTATGTGTTGATGTTGTTAACGTGCATGTGTGTGTGCACTGTATGCTGAGTGCCAACATGTGTTTAGGTGTTGACTGTAATGTGTGTTTGTCAGCAGGATAAAAGCCTCGAGGCCCCTGTGAGAATAAAGAAAAGCTCCGGCATCCCTCGTTCCTTCATGGTAGAGGTGGACGATCCCAACATAAAGGGAGCCATGCTGACCAGCTGTGGACGTTACGCGATTCCTGCCATAGATGCGTGAGTTAAAAATAAAACTCAATGTTTGTGTGTCTTTTGTTTTGAAGGAATGGTCTTGACAATTTGGGAAATATGCGTATATGCTTTCTTGCCAAGAGTTAGATGAGAAAATTGATGCCACTCATATCTGTACGTTAAATACAAGGCTACAGCCAGCAGCCTGTTAGCTTAGCTTAGCATAAGGACTGGAAAAGGACTGTCCAGAGGAGACAAATTCTGCCTACCAGCACCTCTAAAGTTCACAAATGAATATCTTGTTTCCAGTATTTAAGCTAAACCAACCTGCTGGCAGTAGCCTTTATATTTAACATACACACATGTATGTTAAACTATTCCATTAAATATAATACCCAGGGAAAGTTTGTAAATAAATGCTTTTTTACTGTGACCCATTGAAGAACATAGCTGAGCTAAAAGTACTTTACTTTACTAAAAGTAAAAGTAAACAAAAAACTAAAGGAAACATACAGACAAGTGAACAGATACACAATGTACTTGTAGAAAAAAAGTACATTATAAACATAATCATACATCAACTCAAATATATATTCAGGTGAAATAGTGATGATGACATTTATGACTTTTTTATGATAATAAACCTAACTTATAGTAAAAGGAAACATTAAATAAAAGGTAAAAATAAATCTATACACACATACAAATACAATGTATCATATCTGAGGCTCTCTGGTCTAAGCCACCCTCTACACACTTAAAAAGCAAATGTGTTTTCTGTCCGCAGTGAGGCGTACGCCATTGGCAAGAAGGAGAGGCCTCCGTTCGTTCCACAGGAGAAGCCTGAGTCAGAAGACGAGGAGGATCCTGTGCCCGAGGAACTCCTCTGTCTCATCTGTCATGACCTGCTGAGTGACGCTGTGGTCATACCCTGCTGTGGAAACAGCTACTGTGACGACTGTGAGTGTCTGCTTCACACACATCCAGATACACTTATGTACCAATACTGTGCTTTATAGAACAAGTCATTCTGGTCCTGACGTACTATGCCCAGCAAAAAGTATCCTCTGATAAAAAGATGTTGGTGATCGTTACATTTCAACCATCTTTATGTCTTGCTCAGGTATTCGCACTGCCTTACTGGATTCAGAAGAACACGTCTGCTCCACTTGCAGCCAATCGGATGTCTCGCCTGATACCCTGATAGCCAATAAATTCCTCCGACAGGTGAATTGACAAAATACGTTTTGACGTTCGAGTTGTAGGGGAATGGAGAGAGCTAATTAAATGGGTTTTTGAAAGTGCGATTTGTGCATTATCTGACAAGAAGCGTTTCAGTGTTTTGAACATCAGTATAGAAATGCTCTGACATGATTCAGTTCACGGTTTCTCCCAACCCAGGCTGTGGACAATTTTAAGAAAGAGCGAGGCTACACTAAAAGTCTGAAAAGAGGGTGCGGTGCCTCCCAATCCCAAAATCCAACCCCGACACCGAGCCCTGCCCCCACCCCGCCCCCTCTCGCCGTGCAGAGCCAACCTCCGAAGCCTTTCCTGTCGACCAACAGACAGCAGGTGAGCCTCATAATGACGTGTTTCATCTTGGAGCCAGAAATAAGAGTAGCACTTGTACCTGCATGACTCAGGAGCAAACAGAATAATTACTGTTTTATTTTCACAATCAGATGTGTGTCGAGTCTCGAGAGTTCTCCATTTAAACAAATGTCATAAAGCACAGTAGACTGTATTCTCCACAATGACACTAAGTAAGAAATGTGCATGTATATTGTCAAGTCTAGATATTCTTTGTTGTTGTTCATTATTATGTCTCTGCTGAATGTTTTCCCTTGCTCGTGCTACTATATTCTGATCCCTCCTATATTCTCTTGTTTCCCTTTCTTTTTTTTTTTCTTAAGGACCCTCTCCGGCACAACTCACAGGCTGTAGACACACCGCCATCGTCTCAGGTGTGTGGGGCGTCGCCCACAGCAACAAGCCCCGCTGCTTCTCTCAGCACGCCGAGCACTTCCCTCCAGCCGGTGCAAAGCATCCTGGAGATACCCGACAAGTACTTAAACACACTCACACACCAGTAAAATGACTTTGTGGTGCTCTGCTGCCTCACCTGGTCGTCAAGCTAACGTGACTGTAAAGATGTATTGTCGTGGCACCTTTTAAAGTTATAATCCTTAATAGTTTAAAGTTGTAATCGCCTTCTGTTTGATTTCTGACAAAGCAGATGTTCAAAGAGAGTTTGCTTAAACCACACTTGCTGTTACCACGGTAACCGCAGGTGTTTCAAAATCACCCAGGACTGAAATCTTAAGGATTACAATTTCTAGGCAGTTGTATATTACAAAAACAGCAAATGGCCTTATTTTACCCATACTTTTACCATCTATGATGTAGAGGAAAAAAATCATGTCTGGTGTGAGGGTTATCAAAGAGAAACGACCAAAGACGAGTGTACTGATGTGCAGCTGGTCCGGGTGACGCCCCCTGCTGGAGTACAAGGCAAAGTGATTCCATTTATAGACTGCACTTTTAAAATTTCGACAAATTATTACTGTTGGAATGGGCCATTTCTTTTCTGACCTCTTAAAAGAAAATCTATACTGGGAACAGAAAGTGAAAGGCCATTTTGCTTATATGGCACATGGGTCAGTCAGCCACTGCTGAAGTGATGGAGGTGAGGATAATAAAACCTGCCTCGCCCTGCCTTCAGCAGAACAAAGCAAGTAGCCAGGACATGATTGTGCGGCCGTGTCGTTTATCCCACTCCTTACTAGATGTTGGCTGGGATGTTGTTTGCCAACTGTAAAGAGGGCGCAGAAGTAGATTTAGCCGTTCTTATGTTGTCCAGGTGTTTAAATGTGGACACAAGTCTCTATAAAAAGAAGCCTGACACCCTAGTGTGGACACAAGTTTGTTTTCACATGAAACCTGCGTATTAATGATCAGACAGCATTTTTATGGTTTTTAGCATAAAATAAACTTTTGGTAGCGTAAGTGTAAAAGCATTTAGAACAGCCCTCTGTACCAACAGTACAGTTAAATTGTGTTCAATCAAAACTTGGCACTTTGGATTTGAGATTGAGGAACTGGTAAACAATCAGCCTGGTGTTGCGTTCATGTGCCACTGTGATGTATCCGCTGTTTATTCAGAGACGCTGACGAAAAGACACACGACGACACAGAGGCGGCTGCCGCTGCCGCCGCTGCTGCTGCCGCCGCCGCTGCCGCTACCGCCGCCGCTGCCGCCGCCGCCCCATCTGCACCGGTTTCACCCAAAGACCCAACTGATGCTCCATCAAAGCTGATACCACTGGTGAGGACACACACTGACGCAGACACACTAACTTGATGCAGCAAAGTTTCTCTGTGTGAAGTCTGTGATGTTTGTGTCTGCTCAGGTTGACCTTCCTCCAGTGGGAGAGCAGCCCCAGACTGTCAGTGTGAATCTACAGATGCTCCCCTCAGGTGAGTGACAAAGGCGACGTTCAGACTGCAGGCAGAAGTGGCCCAAAATCTTTTCTTTTTTTTTTTTTTTTTTTTTTAGTGTGAACAGCACAAATCACATGGAATCTGATCTTTTCAATTCTGATTGGGATCACTTACTGTACATATGTGGTCCTAAATACAGGTCTGGTTATTTTGCAGCAATTTTTCCGCAATTCAACCTCAGTCTGAACAGTCATATTCATGTGACTTTTAAGTCACTCTAGATTCTCAGTCATCACAACTCTGCGTTGGCGAGAGTCCCTCTGTGAAAACAAACATGGAAGACAGCTGCTGGAGGCACAGTGATCGTTGTCATCTGCTCACCAATTTGCTTATTTCCACTGCACATGAACTTCTAAATTAAAACCGTACATGCTGACTTCAGTGGCCTCCATGATTACTTTCGTACGACAGCATGCTGCATGTGACGTCTTTGTTCTTTTGCGCATGCGGTTCAGTTCAGGACCAGTTTTACATTAGAATCTGATATTGGCCACATTTTTTAAAAATAATGTGAACAGCCAAATAAAAAAATTTCATTTGAGCACAAACTCCAAATTGAGCACTAAGGCTTGCACATAGACTAATAAACGGTGTCCCTTTCTGTCCATTCATGATACTCTCTGGATGTGTTTTGTTGTTTTATTTGAAAAAGCAACACATTGATTTATCATTATGTCAACACCATCTTTTCCCTGAATCCACAGGTCCAGCCCCAAGACCGCCTGGGCCATCAACGGGCTGGGAAAGGTCAGTGAAGCGTGTGTGTTTAAGTTTTAGTCTTTATTTTACCCACTGTTTCAAGACTGATGTCATTTACTCTTCCTTCCTCTTTCCCCCCCACAGCTCCTCTTCCCCCTCAGGTTGTCCCACTGGAGGCTGGACTCAACCAAACACCCAGAAGCGTCCTCCTCCCTCCTCTTTATATCCAGCAACTCCTCCTCCTTTATTTCCCTCCCCCCATTTCCACACATTCCTCACCGCTCCGCAGCCTCTCAGCACTTACCCCCCTGGATACCCACCTGCCGTCTGGACACTCCCAAACCTCCAGGGTGCCCCCATCCCTTCCCTGTGCCCCTCTACCGCCATCCCTGCCCTCATCCCCAAGGAGTGGTACAGGCATCAGAGGAAGAAGGAAAGGTATGTTTTCCCAGATTTGACTTACCTTGTTAGATTGTTGGGAAAATGCATCTGCCGGTTTAAAAAATAAAAAAAAAAAACCTTCAATTACTTCAGTTCCAGGCCACAGAAGAAACTATAAGTATAAGTGGCCTTATTGAAACTTGGAGATAACTTTGGGTATTGGATTTTCTGTTTAGTTTTGGTAACGGCTACAGAGGTATTGTAGTATGAGTAGAGTTGGGAACCAAATCCAAAATGCCACGTACCGGGTACTCAAACAAAAAAGATTGCCGCTCTCTCTGGACCGGATGACGCGCTGCAAAGCAATACATTTAGTTTTTGTTTTATCTCGGCCTTATGGGAAGATTAGTAAGAGTTGCGAGCACAGGATACCGTGCGCCATGGACCGCAGGGTTCGTTTCTGCTCAGCAGCAGCTGATTGCCGTCGGCGCTGCAGCGTCTGTCTCTCCCTCTCTCTCTCTCTCTCCCTCCATCTCGCCCTCTCTCTCTTGCCCACAGTAAGTCGTATAACTACTCTTATAACACCAGCCATCATTCTCAACCCAGTCGTATGCTTTTCTCCAACACGCAAGGAAATGTTCAACTCGTATTTTGTTTATATTGTTCGCCATTTCCTCTATGAAGTGAACAAGCCTGCCTGTCTTCATGCAGCGCGCTGTACTCACATCCCCGGGACTGAGACAGGCGGGAAGAACAGAGTGAAGTCAGTAAAGCTCCTGTGAAGCAAGGCCTAGAAAATTATTTTAATTAAATTATCATTATTATTTTGCCAATTAGAGCTTGTGAATGAAAATAACAATGAATAGATTATTATTGAATCATATGATTTAATAACGGTAACCAAATTAAACTGTATGCAATTCATTTACAGGTTTCATAAACCCTATGAAAAGAATTGTGAATATGAATATACATTTGTGTAAAGGTTTTGATCTGTGAAATAAGCATGTGATAGCTTTTGACGACCGCAAAGAATCGAAATCAAGAACCGATAAGAGTGGAAAATAAGCAGAACCGGTATCGGAACCGGAATTGTTAAAATCCAAACGATCCCCAACCCCAATATGCTGTCTACCTTACCTCCCCTCACTTGTTACCTCCTCTGTCTTTGTCACTCAGGTCACCTCACAGAGGATCTTCCCACAGACGCTCCTCCTCTCGTTCTAATTCAAAGTCTTCTAATTCCAAGTCTTCTCGCTCCTACTCGCGCTCTTCAAGCAGGTCCAGATCCCGGTCCCGGTCCAGGTCCCAAGGCAGATCAAGGTATTTTGGGCTTTTTTTTTTGTTTGTCTTTATTCAATTCTTTCTTTTTTTCTCTTTTTTACCATAACATTATTCCTACAAGGTACAACATTTAGTGTTGCCCTATCTCAAAAGTGATTTCTTCAAATTATCCCTTTCTTTCATAGACAATGGAAAATGAAATTGGGCGACTTAAACTAAATGGTGCCTTTTTAAAAAAAAAATAAAAAAATAAAAAAAAATTTGCAATATATGACACAAATGTTTTCTTCTTTCATTCTTTATTCCAGACCCCACTCATCTTACTCTCACCACAGGGACCCCCCCACCCGCTCTAATTCCTCCCGCTCCTATAGCTATGGTTACAAACGTTCTCCTACACCGTCCTCCTCTTCTTCCCCTCGAGTGGGTTACCATTCCAGGTCCAAGTCGCCGTCGGATCACCGCAAAAACAGCCATCACGGTCGGCACCACAATAAGAAATCGACTTCGAGCAGCTACGATTTCAAGAGGCGAGGAGAACATCACGACTCAGGGGGAAGTTTAGCTAGTAACATGTATGCTCAGCAAGCTAATCAAAGTAGCAGCCTGGATCTGGACAGAGAGCGCTACCTGCAGTGGAAAAGCGAGTACAAAGAGTGGTGTGATAAATATTTCAGCAGCTATGTCGGTCATTTCCACCAGGTGCCTCTTCCCCTCCTCAATCTTCCTCGACCTCCTCAGTGGGGGAACGGAGAAGGAAGTGTAAATCCCTCGCTCCCTAACTTAGACTCTCGCAACCAACTCGAAGGTAGACGCACCGCCCGGATGGACGGACGCTCCCCTCCATCGCATTCATCCAGTGACAGCCGCTCCCCTCCGTCTCAGTCTTCACGTGACAGACGCTCCACGCCCTCTCAGTCATCCAGCGACAGCCGCTCCTCTCCGTCTCATTCGTCCAATGACAGCCGGTCCCCTCCCTCTCAGTCGTCCAGCGAAGGGCGCTCCACACCCTCGAAAGACGGCGCTCAGCCGAGGGCACGTCAGCAGAGTCGGACTGAGAAGTACAGTCGCCTGCCAAGCGCACTTCCAAAGGGCAGCAAGGAAGTGGATTTGCAAGAAAGAACCAAAGACGAGCTAATCGCAAAGAATTTGGAGAACCGCAGCAGCTTAAAACATGAGCAAAAGAGCATGAAGAAACATGAGGAAGGCAGAGGAGAGGAGTCATCATCCCCTGATGCTGCAGACTCGACAGAGGACTGCAGAAAGGAGAAGAGGAGGCACAACCCTGGAACAAAGGCCTGCAAGGATGGCAGCCCAGCACGGGACGAAGCACCTGCCAGTGATGCCTTAGAATCTGCCCAACCACTCCTGAAACCAGATAAACGTTTGGATAAAGACTATGAAAGAAAAAGCAGGAATCAAAGGAATTCAGAAATGGAGAAAGGATGGAGAAGAGGCGAACATTCAGACTCCAGGAAGGATGTGGGGAGACGGCACAGAGAAAAGGCCAGTAAAGAGGCAGGCAGAGGGGATGCAGACAGATACAGAGACCCTGGAGGAAGCCGAGCTTCTGACTCCAGATCAGAGAAGAACAGAAAAAAAAAACGAGAGGACACGGCGAGAGGTTCTGTGAAGGCTCAAAGCAGCAAATGCCTGAAGGACCCCGAAGCCCGCAAGAGTGAATCCCCGAATCCATTTGACAGAAAGAAGCCAAAGACGGAGAAGAAAAGGGAGATGAAACCCTGGCCTTTGACAGAGAGAGACATCTGGGAGGGAGGGATAAAGGTGAAACCACAGAAGAAGATAAGCATCAACATAAACCTGGAAGGAAAAAGGAAGGAAGACAGCGTCACGGGAAAAACTAAATCAGAAGTGGATGCTGGTCATAGAGAGGAGGAGAAGACCGAAATAGAAGCAAATGAAAAGATGGAATCCAGCAGAGACATGGAAGGTGAGTCTGAAGAACAAATAAAGCCAGAAGGAGAGGCAAGACAGAAATGGGAGAAAGCTACCTTCAGAGATGATACGGGAGAAATGTCGGAGAAATTTGCAGGAGAAAAAAAAGACATTGGAGAGAAGAAAGACGTCCGAGAAAAGGAGGACTTTGACTTATGGCATAGAGCCCGCAGAGAAGTGGAGGAGGAGAGTAAAAAACAGTGGGATGAGAAAGACGGGATGGAGGCCAGCAAAGGAGAAGAGGTGACAAATGAGGGGAAGAGCGTGAGGAGAGGAAAGGAAGGACAAGCGATCGGAGAGTTAGTCGCAGAAACCCGGGAGGAGAGGGCAGAGGGAGAAAGCACATTCAAGGAAAACAGGGGAAACCTGCTGGCGGAGTCAAATCCAAAGGAGGAGCTGATGGAGGGAGTGAAGTGGAGGATGAGGAAAGAAGACACTATAAGGTCCAAGTCACAGAAGGGCAGAAACGAGAGCCTCCATGACACCGCGGTGGACGATGGCAGGTCAGAATGTTTCTGCTTTATTCTTTAAAGGTACAATCCTACCACCGTGCAATACTTAAAAACTGATCCACTGTCAAAATGCATCGTCAGCGCTAATCCCGGGCCACAAATGGGTTGCATTTCCTGTGACTCCCTCAGAGTGAAAGCTTCTCCATGTTTTGCCAGTTGAACGCTTACAATGTGAACCAGCAGTAGTGGGACATTTTCAGTTTGTATTGCATAGTGAAATGTGACAATAAAAAGTAATGTATAGAGAGGCAAACACAAAATGTAAACTTGTTGAATGGATATTGCTGAACAAATATAAATTGTGTCAAAGCATAGTTTGATTTCATGAAAATCTTAAGGATTGTTGCTTGAATTATCTGCTTTACATTCAGTTTCTTGTCTACTCACCCACATCCGCAACCAATGAAACAATTAGCATGTTAATCAATTGTCATTGTATAAACCCACAATTAGTTAGGATTAGCGAACACTTAGTGCGATTTTGAAAGGAAATTATTTCCTAAGTGTTGCCTTATCAGCTCTTTCAAGACAGGTTCCACACGTAAAACCTTTCAATTAATAGAATTGTCTCAGACGTTCCATGAAATGAGTGCTGATTTAAATTCAAGGTGTGTATGTTAAATTTTGCAGCTACGACTATCTTCAGGAGAAGAAGACAGTGGGGAAAACTCTGGAGGAATACACCCAGGACAGAGCTGCGGACCAAGAGGACGAGCACGTACTCACACAGGTGTGTCCGTGGGCCCGGATCAATTTAAATGTGTGGAGGGAGTCGCAGCATGACTTACGGGAATGGAAATAAAGCATTTGTATAATTGTAATTACGAATCCTTTGTGTTTTGTGCAACATACAAGCACAAAGGCATATTGCATGATGTCTCAGTCACGCCTTCACTCTCTGTCTCAGGTCCCTCGCTCCAAATGGGAAAAGGAAGAGTCTGTGAAAGGAGAGCGGGAGGAACGAGCAATCAAAGTTCGAACGGATGCTCTTGCAACGTTTCTGCCTTTACCGTCCGTGTCTGAGACGGCAGAGACAACAACCGCCATTGAAACAGATAATGGAGAAAAGAGAGAGAGGTCAGTGGAACTAGAGAGGGGAAGGGACAGGGAGAGAGAGAAAAGTTCACAGAGTAGTATGGCTCCCTCTAGTGGCAAAGACCGAACTGACAGAGACTGGGAGAAGAGGATGGAGATGGAAAGACGAAGGGACAGAGAGAGAGGGAGGGAGAGCGAGAGATCGAGGGATAGGCAGAAAGAGAGCAAACGATCAAAAGCGAGAACAAGGGAGGAGGGGACAGGGAGGGACAGGGAGAGGGAGCAAGGCAGGTTTGCCTCGGCCCCTAAGAGGAATCCCCCTTCCTCTTCTCACTCTCACTCCTATTCGATGTCACATGACACAGAGAGGAGAGACAGGCAGCGAGAGGGCGACCCGGTCGGGAAATTCTCCAGTGGCGGCAGCAGGGAAAGCAGCGCCATAAGCAGAGTTACCAAACTGCCTGATGAAGATGTCCATAAGACATATAGAGACACATTACTGGGCTCAAACTTTAAAGACAAAGGCCATCCCCACTTCTACCACAATGACCAAGTAGAGGGAGGGAGAGAGCTGGAGGAAGGGGAGAGGCCCAGCAGCCGCAGCGCCAGTTCATCAGCTAGCCAGGAGAACGGCAGGGACGACGGGAGAAAAGAGGAGAAGAAGAAACAAAAGAAGCACAAAAAGAGAGACATAGTCGCCCCGGAGCTGCTGGAGGAAGGGGAGCTGAAGAAACAGAAACTGGAGAACAAGACGTCAAAGAAAAGCAGAGATGGAAGAGAAGAGGAGAGTAGTGGACAAGAGGACGACACCAAGCTCTGCTCAGTTATGTTGTCTTAACTGTCATAGAACAAAAGAAATGTAACTTACTTGAATGATGTTTTTCCTTTCTCTGTCCAAAAAGTGCCTGGATTTATTTTTTCAACTTTGTTTTCCCAGGATACTTTTTGTATCGCCTTAAGATATCTCATATCAAATATGCATCATCCAAAATGAAAGTGAACAAATTGTGAAGGAAAAGCACTTTATACTATATATATATATATATATATATATATATATATATATCATATTATATAAAAGAAAAGTGAATGTGAATGGAAGCAAATGTTAAACCTTGGAAAATGTTAAACCTTGGACATATTTAAAGTTCAATGAATTTGCACATGCTCTCAACTTGCTCAGGACTGCCACCAACTATAGTTTAAATACCTGCAATGTTACAGCTTGATTGGAGGAAATCTTACATTTCAGTCAGTAATTTGATTTGCCTCAGACGGAAGCACAGGCGTGCATATAGAGGATTATTGAAAAGAGTTTGTGATTAATTTGAAACATACTGTGAATATTTATGATTTCAACCTCTGTGCTGTATTTTATTTTTCCTTTTTGTAAATGTTTAATTTAAAATCAACTGCTGGATGGATAAATAATTTAACAGAGGATATTTTTGAGTTTTTCCTGTTTTTGAAGGAAATAAAAAGATGCATCCATAAAATGTTGTTTTTCACTTCTGATTTATGCAATTCCTTAAGAACATTAATTGTATTAGGCAACAAGTGAGTGATGCACCCAACAGTATTTTTAGTCATGCTAGTGATATGGCTCTAATTAGCAAATGTTAGCATGTTAAAACCCTAAACTAACTAACATATTAGCATCTTTTACATTTGTTATGTGACAGGTGGATGTGCACATACACACACACACACACTTCTCCTTAATTACAAACACCTGGTTTTGCCTTTTTCATTCTTTTATTCCTGTGACATTACGTGGGGGGGTCAGCATCAAACAGGAAGTTGACCCCAAAAAGCAAGAGGTAAGAAAAATAAACTGCTTCAGCTTGAGTTGATATAAGGTTATAACATTTGAATGACTAATATATTGTCGATATGAATTTTATAATAAATGTATGATGTAATAGTGTACCAAAATAATATATTTTTTAATGAGGACTTTTTCATGCTCCGCATCTTTCAGGTACATTTAACGATGTTAAAAGGGTTTTTAAAATGAATTGTAGCACTAGTGTATTCATATAACCTGATAAAATAAGACTGACCTCAAATCTATGCCCACACAGAACCACAGAGAGATTTAAGTTGATTCAGTAAGACTTTTTAATGATTTATGAACAGACTTCAAATAGCTAGCGCGCTAGTCTGCTAATGCTAATCCCCCAAATGTTGCAGGCCTTATAATTTGACCACATTACTCTATCCTCATTTTTCCTTACTTTGGCAAACAATGAAGCTCAATCAAAAGTTAAGAGCTAATGCATAATATCAGGCAACCTTCAACATATATTTAAGGTTAAGAAAAACAAGAAATCTGTTTAAAATATTCTTTGAAAAATGTCTTAAGGGAGAACAATAGTTTTGTGGTGAGCCATGCTTTGTAAACATATCATACACACTTCATTGTTTCACATAGAGAAAGTACACCTTGAGGAATTCAGAAATGTATCATATGATTTTCTTTTTATTATCGACGGCAAGAATGATGAAAGAAAAAATGAATTCACCCGACACACAGTACTTACTTGTGAAACAAGATTTTCAACATGTGGAAGCGTTTGACATTACAAAGAACCCAAATTATAGGACCGTTTGTATCTGGGCAGGAGTTCAAGTTCATCGTGCAAATGTGAAACACAATACGGTTTTTATACAAAACAGTCTGAGTCTCAACTATGCGACTACTACAAAATACAACTATACAGGAAGACGTTTTATTTTGGAATGTTTTTCTTGATTTTTATTATTTTTAAAGTGCAATCAAGAGTGTCTAACTCACCTGTCTTTGGAGTGTGGGAGGAAACCCACGCAGGTCCCGCTGCAGTGCTAACCACTGAGCGGGACGTCCTCAGAGAGCAGGAGTTGGAGGCTTTTCTCCTTCTGTTCTTTCAGCTCTTCCTTCAGCTTGGCAGCAAACACTGACTCACCTTTTTTCTCAGCCTGGAGCTTGGTGGCCAGCTCAAGGTTGGTTGAAGTCCGCACATAAAGTCTTACCTTCAGGTCGTCTTAACTGCTGCTCCATCGTCTGACAGAGGGTCTCCTGCTCGGCCTTCAGCTTACTGTCCATCCGCCCGTCCCATGCTAGTGAACGTGATATCTTAGGAACGCTCAGACTCAAGGATGAACTGATCAACGTCGCTGTGACCTCAAAAAACAAATTTTCTGGCCAAAACTCGAAAGTTCACATGATAATTATGACAATTTCAAGCAATTATTGTTGCCTCGAAGCAGTGCTTTAAATTTCAGTATAATGCATTTTTACTTGTTTTCTGTTTTTTTTTTGTTTTTTTTGATAGAAAGTCTATCATGATTATTCATTTGTTATTACAGATTAAGTGTGGAACCGATGATCCCTGATGTCTCGTTGTCAACTTTCCACTACGATCTTCAGTTCCTCTCCCTCCTCTTTGTCCACCCTTTATTTCAGACACCATGTTTGCTTCCCATCCACCCAGACGTCCCTAAATCTCCGACAGTCGGCCAGAGACTGAATGCAACAACTCCTCCCCTCCACTCGTCACTTATATGCCAGGTAAGGATGCCCACGCTGAACGCAACAGATACATTTCTTGGCTTTTCCTTATTTCCTCTTTGCACTGTGATCCTGCATTACCTAAAAAAACCCCACTAAAACATTAATGAAGACATCAAGCAAACACTTTAACTATGAACAAAGACGCCCAGTTTTCCGACAGGTTGGCGGCTGTTTGCCTTGTTGGGGTTTTTGTTTGTGCGGGAGGTGGGAACATGTTGAAATAAATATGAAAGACGTGTTCAATATGCCTGCAGTCTGTGCTGGCTCGGGTTATTGTCCCCACTGTGTGTGTGTGTGAAAGTTGATGCTTGAAGTGCATCCAAGCTTTTCTTGCTTCATTAGCTCACTACAAGGAAGACATGGCAGAGATCCAGCCTCAGTCTCTCTTTCTGTCTCGTCTCTGTTTTGCTGTTGCGACTGCAGTCACTCGTTGTCGTGCCAAGGCATGCTGGGATTGAACGGAGGAAATGTGGTCGGTATGGGATGCCCGACTTGGCTTGTGTCCAAACCTTGTACGGAGGGGGGCCCGGGCATCTCTTATGCTTTCATAAGAAAAGGTATCATCTCCCATTGGCTTGTTGTGCACTGCTGTGTGTCCTCCAAGATGGCCACTAAACTTCATGGGCTTCCCGCATCCCATCTCGTCCCTTCTTCCTGCGGTGTCTGTGCTTCACTTTTTTGCTCTGAAGCGTCTGTGCTTCCGTGTGTGTTTGTAGATGGGTAACGCTGCAGACAGACAGACAGACAGACAGACAGACAGCATCTGTATATGGCACATATACAAAAGATGCAGAAAATGGGAGAGACAAAATGCAGATACATGCACAGACAGAAAAAAAACATACAGATGCACAGATACAGACAGACAGACAGAGAGACACAGACTGACAGAGAGCAATAATCTGCAGATTAAGATGTAAAAAACACCAGGACACTCACACTGCAAAGCACAAAGGCACATTAAAAAATATGAGACATCAGGCAGACAGGTACATATGGCAGACAGATGCACAGACACACAGACAGAGACCCAGGCAGACAGACAGACAGGCAGACAGACAGGTGGACCCTGTAGCAATCAGGAGAAACATCCCTCCTGCTCTCCCTGTGTGGCGAGGATCAGAAACGAGGTACGCTTTCTTTCATCCTTCTTTATTTCTCTGTCGTCTTGCAATCCGCTGCGCTTAGTTTCTTCCTGTGTGCTTATTGTAGCCTCTTTCTTTTTGTTTTGTCTTTCTTTTCTTTTTTTTTGTCTGGGTTTCCTTCGCTCCTTTGTGCCCGTGATGCGTGCCGACGTCTCAGGGCGCCGTGCCAACGCTGCCTGATGAAGACCGAGCTGTGTGCTCTTGTTTGTGTGTGTGTGTGTGTTGGTGCGTTGGTGTATGCAGATTGGCTTGTTTGGGGCCGGGGGCAGCTGCAAACACTTCTTTGTGGCATTACATCCTTGTGGGGATTGAGAAAAGGATCCGCTGCCAGTCTGCCCTTTGAGATAACTAAGTCTTACTTTCTAATTTTGTGTTGAATCAATGCATTGAAAATGTTGTATGCAAGAGAAAATTAAAAAGAAACATATCAGGTATAGCATTAGGCAACATTAGGCTGCAAAAAAAGGGAAAACATGCCATGTCCATTCAGCAAAAAGGAAAGCAGAGTGTAAATAAATAATGTATACAGTATGTAATCCATCACGTTTCACAATTCTGCAGTTACAAGCATGGCGTAAGTGCATTCAAGGTCACTCTTACTAAATTCATGTTATGTGTGTGCTTTTTGCATTCCTTCTTGATTTGAATTTTTCTGATTTTGTATAGCACAACCCTCTTCCGCAGCTTCTATGTTGCAGCATCTTTGAATGAAACGGCATCTAGAATTTAGCCCATGCTGTCGAATGCATTGTCGCACAACATAGTGTATCTTAAGTCACATAAATGGAAAGTGAGATCAATAGAAACTAGAAAAATAATCAGTATATACTGCAATATAAAATGGTCTGCAATGAACATATCAGTAAAGTATAAGTACATAAGTATTATCAGCAAATTGTACTTAAAATATCAAAAGTAAAACTATTCATAAATCAGGAAAAATGCTCCCTGGGTGTTATACTCTTATATACTATATTGTTGGATGCATTCATGTGTAAGCAGCATTTTACTGTTATAGTTGCTCAAGGCGGTAAACATTGAATGTTGTGATGCCAGTTCACAGCAGAGCAGGAGCCTCGCTGGACACACTGAAGACTAGTAGACAGCAACACATTGTTTTTTTTATTTAGCTGTTACATGACTTTTCTGTTCAAACCAATAAGAAAAAAGCTTTATGTCTGTCAGCCAACAGCACCAAGTCTTTGGTTCAGCGGCCTCTAGTGGAGA
This sequence comes from Bovichtus variegatus, assembly GCA_943593645.1. Taxonomy (NCBI): domain Eukaryota; kingdom Metazoa; phylum Chordata; class Actinopteri; order Perciformes; family Bovichtidae; genus Bovichtus; species Bovichtus variegatus. The sequence goes on along the minus strand of CALSCE010009415.1, from coordinate 6,088,666 downwards.
GTGGCGGGGAAACAGGTTGCAGTTGCTTCAACAGTGACATTAAAGTCAAAATTAAAATCCATGAAGTCCAACGTTTCTTAAATGTTTGTCCTTTGAGTGTCTGTGTTTGTATGGACAGGTTGAACTAAAACACAAAACAAATAAAAACAGACACAGTTACTGATGCTGCAACACCTAAAACAGTAAAAGGTGAAATTGTTGCAACATACATTTGAAATGTTTCTAGACTTTGTATTCCACCCTGTTTCATGAAGTGCCAGGAGGAAAGCTGGCGCTGAAAGAAAGTCTATTGGAGGCAGATGTTAGTCTGGCAGTGAAGGAATGTGTGTGTGTGTGTGTGTGTGTGTGTGTGTGTGTGTGTGTGTGTGTGTGTGTGTGTGTGTCTGTGTGTGTGTCTGTGTGTCTGTGTGTGTGTACTATTTCTGAACACGGTCCCTCTGTGTGTGTGTGTGTGTGTGTGTGTGTGTGTGTGTGTGTGTGCGTGCGTGCAATTAGTGCTGCTTTTGTATTTGTTAATCTTGTATGGTATTTAACATTTGTAATGTGTCAGGACAACATGTGCCTCACTGTGTGTGTGTGTGTGTGTGTGTGTGTGTGTGTGTGTGT
>CALSCE010009415.1:5953444-5986224 GCA_943593645.1 Bovichtus variegatus | reverse complement strand
AATAATGTGTCCCTCAGTGTGTGACATGGAGGTTTTTTAAAGTTAGAATTTTTTAATACATTTTTTTTAGGTAGTGTTAAAAAAAAAAAGTCCTACATGAATGTTATGCAAAATCCTTGAATATTTTCTCTTGCCTGCTGTAGGCTGCAATGATGGTTCTAAAATGACTTTGGACTTAATTGAGTGCAGTCAGGAAGCAGGAAGTTCTTTAATCCTTTTTTCGTGGAGTTTTAGTCCGTACCATCAGACCTGGAGCTAACGCTGTCACTACTGTAGTTAGGAAGCTCATTGACTCGTAATGGGCAAGTGTAGATTTGAGCAAAAAACTTAAATTTATGAATTATCCATCGGTTTTATGCTGCTTATACGGATCCATGTCAAATTGCTTTAATTAATTTTATACTTAAAAATGATTGTCATATAATGCTGGGAAGTACTGTAGAAAATGTGATTCTAATAAAAAAAATAATTCAAATTTTCCATCATACTTTCACTCTTTGACTATGATCATGAAACAATATTAAATTGCATTTCATGTGGTAATATAAAAGGGCATTTAATTTGGTGAACACTGCGGGAACCCTGCTATCACCTTGTTGTGATAGTGCAGCTGTAAGGGCCAAAGCTGCCGTTTACATAAAAAGGCCTTTCTCCACCATTAGTGTGGAAATGCTGCACATACCGTGTCTCAGTCTGTAATGCGTTACAGACAGTCATGTGAAAAGAGCGCTTGCAGTTTAACTTGCGTGAAGCCGGTTCAGCTTTATTGCAACCTCTGCGTGGAGGATGGCGTGTGATGGTGTCCGCTAACTTGGCATGGATACTCGTCTGCAGACATGTCCTAAGTGGATCAAAGGGACTATTTGGTTACAATTCTTGACTGTGATTTTGTTTCTGTGGTCGACAGGAGGCGTTCTGTTCTCTCTAGAGGAGGGAGCTTCTTTCTGGAACCAGATGTTGACGTGGAGGATAGTAAGTCCGATTGTCCTCCATATTACCCCCATCATAAACTCATTTTCAATCATGTAAATCAAATCAAGAGGTTTGTATCCGGAATGCTAACAGAAGAGTGCTGATCAATGTCAACTGTTGTCCTTAACTTTACATTTTTCTGTTTTGTGCCCCCCCCCCCTCTCTTTCTCCCCTGCAGTTTTTTGCCTCCATGATCTCGACATTCACCCTGAACTTCTTCCTCAGTATCTATCACAACAATCCAGGGGACCTTTCCAACCCGGGTCTCATCAACTTTGGACGCTTTGAGAATGATGTTAGAAACCTACATTATACACGGTGTATTTTTTCAGCTTTATGTTGTTTGTTGCTCAGTATAGAAGATGACATGATGTGCTTTTTGTCTTTTTTTCAGACTGTGGCCTATTACCTTTATGAGATTCCCTTGTTCATCGCTATGGGTGCTATAGGTAAAAACTGTTTTATGTGTCTGGAAATATGTTTTTGATTCTTTGCAGGGTTTACTTGACACGAATAACTGGGTGGAGGCCATGAATATTAATAATAATAACGATAATAATAGTATGTTAGAGCTACAACGATTAGTTGACAAATCTAATTGGTAGAACATAAAAATAATCGTCAACGGTTGCACTTCAGCAGTTCTCTTAGAATAAACTCTTTTAATGGGTTAATCGTTCACATTTTTTTTCCCGTTTTCAGCCTCTCAAATATGAAGATTTCCTGGGTTTCTCTGTTTTTACAATATTAAACTGAATATCTGAGTTTTGGACTGACAAAACAAGACATTTAAACATTTAAGACTTGGACTTTCAGAAACTGGGATGGACATTTTTTCAGTATTTTGTAGACCAAACTATTAATAGATCAATCTAAAAAATATTTGGTGGATTAATTGATAATAAAAAGAATCGTGAGCCGCAGCCCGAAAATGATGTTTGATTCTGTTACTGTTCTGACAGCCCGTGTGTATGTTCCTGTTCCCCCCCCCCCTCTGCAGGTGGATTGCTGGGAGCTCTGTTCAACGTGCTCAACTACTGGCTGACCATCTTCAGGATCAGGTAGGGTCTGGAAATGCATAAATATGCGTTAAAAATACAAAACAAATTGTCATAGACTTAAGCAAGAGAGTTTCAACACAGGATCAGGTGACTCTGAAGAATTGCTTTGTCTGTGTAGTGTGCCAAGAAAAACAAGACTTTGTAGCATTAAGGTTCTGCTCTTGCCTGTCAAGGACAGGGTGAGGTGAGAGATGAGGAAGGTATCTTATGGGAATTTGTTTTCTCAGAATGTCAGCATCTTGTGGTTAAAGTGTTTAAAAATAGTCACAGAAGAAGAACAGGTATAATCACCAGGAGAAGGAATGATCAGGGTGCTTCCTGCTTCCGCGTCTAGAGCTGCTGGATGGTACATATTACGCAGTTTGACTATGTCAACTATGGTGACAGAGATACGCATATATACCGGGGATAATAATGCATAATAATGGCACAGCAGTCAGTAATACAATACAACAAATCGCAGACGACAACAACAAACAAACAAACAAATAAATATTTTCGGTAACCTGTTAGTTTGTGAACAATACCGTAACTTCAGCCCTGTGAATAGAATGAATATGTTAATTTAGTAGTTGTAGCCAAAATGTGCCAATGTCAGAATAGATATTTTCTGATTTATGTGCCATTTATGTGACGAGTGATTAAGTTGGGTATATACAAAGGCTTTATTAAACAGTTATTAAAAAAAAAAATACTATGGTAATAGGGTAAGGTTATAAAACATTTGTGTTTGTGTAACTCTGGCCAGCATAACTGGCAATAAATAAAAATACATTCATTACCTGATATCTGGTATTTTCATATGTAGTACATGTCTGTCACCTGACACAATGAGTGAATGGAAGGATAAAGTCTGTAGTTGTGTCACATTTCATAAAACAATCATTGAAAAGGGAAATCGAACATTTCCAACTTAAAGCAACTACAAGTAACTTTCATTTAGTGTTGACCAGCGCTTTGTGTCGTAAAGATCTTGATCTGTCCAGCGCGTGCATTTGTTTTGGAAGTGATCGAAAGAAAGATGCATCTTCTTTTTAATATACCATTTTTAAACACAGCCGTTTACAGGATGCATAGCATTGAGGTAATGTATCTATTTGTGGCTATGCATAATTAATATAATTAATATTAATATAAACATATTGATGTAAAACTCGCGTCTCGCAATGTATTTCATAAACTTTTTTACATATTACATACTATTCTAGGAGGAAGAGGGCTAATTCAGGATCGGATTTTAATCCTTTTCTTCTTGTCTTTACTGATCCTCGAGAGGAAAAATTGTCTCCCGCTTCTTTTTTTAACTGGCTAAAGTACCACTCACTGCCAAACTTTGCTTGAGAAAATGAAAACATTAGCTGTTGAGGTCTGCGTGCCGTTAATCGTTTTGTCTGTTTTCACGGGGAATCGTACTTGGGGACACGCAGTAAGAATAACAATTGTGAAACAGCCACTCATCTCGTGTGTGTGTGTCTGTGTGCGTGCGTTTGTGTGTGTTGTGTATGTGTTTTACAGGTATGTTCACCGCCCCTGTTTACAAGTGATGGAGGCCATGTTGGTTGCTGCTGTCACTGCGGCCGTGTCATTCACCATGATCTACTTCTCCAATGACTGCCAGCCTCTTGGGCCAGACCACAATGAGGACTACCCACTGCAGGTACACGCCACCGACAAACGTCACGTAATAAAGCTATAACTGGGGAGGTCACAGTGACATGGTGTCACGAGCACAGTCGGCTATCATTACGGATTTAAAATGGACTATATGATGTGCATGATTCAGCAAATTACACCGACACGAGTGCAGATTCAGATAAGATAAGGCCGTCTCACAGTGAATATTGGCGCTTCCTGTTTTTAACCAGACGCAACAGTTTCCGATCATTAAGCTTTACCAACATTAATGTCATGATGAGAACAATACTGCCAAAGGATTTAAGGAGGGTACATCATTGTTGACGTTCATGCTCCACAGTGGACGAACGCTACTGACTTTGGAGGTCTCCTGACTTATCGTCACCAAGAGGTTGACATTATTGGTTCTGTTGGAAATGTCTCAACAACTTTTGGATGGATTCACATGAAATTTGGTGCAGTGTCAGACATTGAACTGAACACCCCCCCCCCAACAGTTTCGATAACCTGCGGAGGCACTGGGCTTGTTTTGTTTGGCCCCATGTATGTGTGCGAATAAACATTTTCTGTGTTGAACTACAACAAGTCACGCTACAGATCACGGCAGACAGATAAACATCCGTCCTCTGCCGTCTGATGTTGAAATACGCACCGCAGAGTTTAATGGTCTTGCAAAGGAGGAGACCGTCTCAATTGTTCCCATTACACTAAATTACACGACTAGTCAAAGCTCTTCCTGACTCACAGTGTCACTCATAAATATCTCACACTTGTAGTTCATTGTCAGAGGATAGTTACATGATTTAAACGGAACAGGAAATTAATTAATGTATTTATGTATAAAAAGCAATTAATTCACACATCAATTAATTTTTTTCTAACTTTTGCTTTTGTCATGAATACTTTCACACAGAACCCGAAAAAGCGGTGTACATTTATTTTTTCTGTAATGAGATTGATTTTTCTGCAGAACAGGTTTTATTTATTTTAATTATTTATTTATTTATTTATTATACAATATTTGTGAGGATTGCAAACAACAACACGGAGGCTACGTAGTCCGAACCAAGATATTATTGATACAAGATTTATTGATACAAGATTTATTACTCCTTTCAACCTTGACAAAGGCAGCTGTTGGAGATAAAGAAGTCCAATTCTGACAACAGAATAAAGAAATATTGTCTAATACTCCCTCTTTGCTACAAGAATTACTCCATCCTGACTGGTCAAAAATGGGGAAGATTGCCCCCTTTCTTACAAACTTGGTGTTTCAGCACTTTTATGTAGGTCACACGTGTGAGATGATCTCTGTTGTGGCCAGCTGTTGCAGACTTCAGCATTATGATGTCTCTTTATGGTGCGTCTGACCTGCTCGCACCCCTAGTGTTTTGATCCCGTCCATAACTCTGGTGATAGGGTGCTCGCATGCTGTCCTTGAAGTATGAACTCATGGCTCTTTTGAGCCTGGGTCCTCAAGCTTTTCCCTGACCACGGTACTGTAGGCATTTTTAATTTACCAGGTACATCCATCACTTTTGACACTGTTTATCCTCGGGCCTTTAAACCTGCTCCTATACTCGTCTAGTTGCATGCTCGCTGACTTGGCCTTTCCCCTAGATATGCTGAATACACTGATTAAATATGTACATGAGATTACACGCTGAATACATATTTTATTTTTATCATTTTATAATGTACGGCAGTTTCCTCAGAACATTTACTACAACACTGCACATACCAGATCCACTCTTTACGTCCTTACCTTTCACAGTAAAAGCCCTAAACATATACACTGTGTAACAGTGTGTTTACTAGAGGAAAATCTTCTTCATTAAATAAAATAGTTCAGACTATACAACGATTGACCTCTGATAGAATACCAGATGCTGACGAGGGCAGCACATACCAGATCCACTCTTTACGTTCTTACCTTTCACAATAAAAGCACTAGATATATTTACTATTTATGAACATTCAGTGATGCAGGTCTGTATCGCGGAAAGTTTGAGTTAGCTACACAAGTAAAAACTGTCCCGAACAGTTAAACAAAAATAATAATAGAACAGAATTACTTTTTAGTAAAATTAATAAAGTATATATTCATGAATCAGACAATGTGTTTCTTCATAATTAGTTAGTAATTCATCTTTTCATTGTAACCTCAGAGTACAGCAGATGTATCTATACAGTTTTAATAAAAGAAAGAAAGTCTGACTGATCCTTATCTGTCCTGGTAGATCGCATGTAAAATCTCCAACAAGAACACAAAAACGGGACGAAAGCCTCTTAGTGTTTCCTCTTCTTTCTCTAACTGAGTCTCGAATAATTTTCTGTCTTTCGCTCAGTTGTTCTGTGCAGATGGGGAGTATAACTCCATGGCAACGGCCTTCTTCAACACTCCTGAGAGAAGTGTTCGTAGCCTCTTCCACAGCCAGCCAGGTAAATCTGCTAAAAATGATTCTCTACACACATGTGCACCAGCCATTTCTTCCTCATATTTTTGCACATTGGCCTCAGTGGAAAGAAACAGCATCATAATGAATAAAAGCGGAATTTGTCCCTCTCTGTCTTAAAGGAACGTACAATCCCTTGACCCTGGGTTTGTTCACCCTAACTTATTTCTTCCTCGCGTGTTGGACCTACGGCCTCGCCGTGTCTGCCGGAGTCTTCATCCCGTCTCTGCTGATAGGAGCAGCCTGGGGCAGACTGTTTGGAATACTGCTGGCCTCCATCACCTCCAGTGACTCGGTTAGTGCGTGTGTTATGCTTAGCTCTGTAGGTTGAGGACAAGACGACACCTTTTAGTTCACAAACTGAAAATAGACCGCGTTGGTTGATTTAAAGTCTAAAGACTTTGCTTTAATTACCTACATGAGACCATGTTTGAAACTGTTTGTAGTTTCTGTCTCGTGTGGTTTCTCAGACTTAATAACTCCTAATGCCAGTATTGGTATTTGGTTCGACCTTTAAGTGACTTTATGTGCATTTCTTTTCGATCTTCAGGAAGAAGAGAAACATGTTGAAAATAGTTATTTTTCCACCCGACCTCCCTTATAACTCCCTTTGTTCTGAAACATCAGTGGCCTCTTCCTGGTTTATGCTGTGTAATAACTCTGCTGATTGTCTTTAAATACAGATGACTACACTAACTTCTTTAAGATAAGCGAGGTAATGATTTATTGCCTATCTACAATGTGTTAAAATCTGACTCTACTATTAAACCATATAAACTGGATGATCACTAAATGTATCTTGTCTAAATATCGCTGATACTCACTTTCAAGACTCTTTGTGTCAGAGTGTGAAATTGTGCTAAAGTGTGCATGTGGTCTTGTTCTTCCTGTCTGCCGTGTTCAGGTCAGTTCACTGCTGGGTTGCATTCACACTTGTTTTTACGGCTGAATGTTGCCTTTACCACCTTTTTTTTTTTTTTTTAAAACCGACTTTAGCAAACTAAGACGTGACCACAGTGAACTCAATATGAATCAGTATTCACGCCTGCTCAATGTTGGTACACACAAAAATGTAAACTATAAAAAGAAACTCTCCCTAGTACTCTACACAACTGTTGGGCCTGTTGTCCCTGCCTGGAAATAAAAAGTATAAATAACATGTTTTATATTTAACTATTAATATACATGATTGGATCAGGAATGCATTACAAAGTGCCAACACTGGATTCACAAATTCTCAATATTCATAATACAAAATTTAACTAGAAAACACACAGTATTTGAAATGTATTTTTTTTTTTTTTTTTTAAATGTCTTTTTATGAATTGGTGAGTAGAGCTCTTCCCCTTTTTTAATTACACTAATATTCAAGATGCTGTGACTCACTGTTTGACTTGCTATGCGTGTGTTTTTTTTGTTTTTTAGATCTGGACTGACCCTGGTAAATATGCTCTGATTGGAGCTGCAGCTCAGTTAGGTGAGTAACTTAAGTGGAAATAAGAAATGGCCCTTATTATTATCCTAATAATAATAATAATTATTATTCTAATAATAATAATTATTATTATTATTATTATTACCAATCCCAGTGACGCATGCACAACCTGTTGAGAGCTTTCAATACACAGGAATTGTCTTTTTAAGTCATCCATATTTCTACATCTCTCATCACAGAGAGACAAAAGACCCATGTTTTGACGCGCTGCTCTTCACAGGTGGCATTGTGAGGATGACTCTCAGTTTGACCGTCATCATGGTGGAGGCTACAGGAAACGTCACATACGGTCTTCCCATCATGCTCGTCCTCATGACTGCCAAGATAGTAGGAGACTATTTTGTAGAGGTGAGTAAAGAGGGGTTCAATACAGAAAAGAGCCAACTAACTCATAAAACGTACAACAGCTTTTCATGAGCAGGGGACAGTATGGAGACGCAAACACAATATAGTTTTGTCCCAAATGTCCAAATTTGTCCCACACTAGAAAAGTGACAGATATACTGAAGAATATCAGTATGCATACTGAAAATGCTTGATTTTTATCTGTAAACCTGAATGTGCTGTTGATGTACACTATTGCCACACAATACAATCCACTGAGGAAATGGACGAGCTATTTACAGCTGTAAAAAAAAAAACATTTAACATTTTCAAATTTAATCGGCCATGTCATTGTAAAGGCGCAGTTTGTTTGACGTCTGATGGCACACATGTAGTATAGTTTCCTGTTAGTATGAAACGGTAAAGTATGTTGATTTCTTGTCTAATAACCCTAAAAACGGTATACAACAAAGATAAGTATATAGTGCATGCTGTGTACAGTTGGGACACGGGCAGAGTGTGTAACCCGTCTCTTCCTGCTTCAGGGTCTGTATGACATCCACATTAAGCTGCAGAGCGTTCCCTTCCTGCACTGGGAGGCTCCTGCCACCTCCCACTGGTTGACTGCCAGGTAAGGTCTTCTCTGTTGGTGGACAACTGAGTGAGAGCAATGTTGATTGGATGATTGCAGGGTTTCCGTTATCCGGTAAAGACTTCTACTTAAATCTACTTACTGAGCAACTGCCAGCTGGTAGTGGAAAAATAAATGCCGACAGGAACTCTCAAATCCGCTCATTGGCAGTCATTAAGTCATTTCCCTTAAATCAGTAGTTAGTTTAATAAATAAAAATCTAGACACTTAATGACCCATTTCTGTGTAAAAGAGCCATCTACACCAAAAAAATATACATGGAAAAAAATCTAAAAGTTTGTTTGCAGAGCAGATCTCCATGGCCATACCCACAACTTACACACTGCTCTCACACCTTTCATTGATCTCAGTGGAAGTGTAGTGTTGCAGCAGCTGCTCCACGAATGGAAAATGTTATAAACCTACATGCCTCGCGACTGCCAGATAATATTTGATCGTAGTTTGTCGGGGACATTGGAATCTTCCAGGACATGTGGACCGGCACCTAACGGAAGCCCTGGATGATTGTTAAATTATATTCAATGAAATGTAACTTTGGTCCAGCATTTGTTTTTTTTTTCTCACTCTCTACTTCTTCCTCATTCTCTCATTACTGTCCCGCTCCCTCCCTGTCTCCCCCACACCCAGAGAGGTGATGAGTTCCCCGGTCACCTGTTTGAACAGGATAGAGAAGGTGGGAACCATCGTGGACGTCCTTAGCAACACGTCTACCAATCACAATGGCTTCCCAGTCGTCATGCAGGGTGCTGGTAGTGATGAGGTATTGTATGATGTTTGGCTTCTGTTTATTTATTTTTTTGGATAGAGCAATGAACTTACTTGAATAAAGAAAGTTATCATATTTTAATTCCTGCATGGATACATTTTACATTTACACCCATGGTTAAAATGTATCTACCAGAGGGCTAAAAGGATAAAACCCAATGTAAAACACTTGGAACACTGATTTGTCTTTACCCTGATGTTCATGTTCAGGCATCTCTAGTGCAGGTGCAATGGAGTTTGACGACAAAAAATCCCAGATAAGTGTAAAACATCAACAATGAATGTAGTTTCGGTGTCTTTGAGTCAGAAATTGTTTGGCAGAGAGATCTTTTGAAAAATATGCAGAAATACAGGCGCTTTCTGCAGCAAATTATATATTTTAGAATGCAATGCAGACACAGGACCTTGTTTTGAGGAAGCTTCCTCCTCATATTGTGCCCACTGTTGAATAAAAAAAAAAATTGAAATGAATGAAATTCCCATTCTCAGTAGGCTATAATGTCACTCTGTCAAATTACAACAAAGCCACAAAAAGTATTTCCAGGCACATACTTGCAGTACTTTCTGGACAACCGGTGGTGGTCTAGTGTTACAAATAGTACACCACAAGGCACTTAACCCAAGTTGCTCCAGGGGGACTGTCCCTGTAGTTACTTCACTGTAAGTCGCTCTGGATAAGTGTGTCTGCCAAATGACATTTAATGTCGCAGCTCGTGGCAGTGTACATTATAGACTGATATTACTGTACCAGAAAGATTAAGCATCAATGTGAATAGAAACAGTTTTTTCTGTCATTAACGACACCTTCTTCTCTCCTATTCAGCCCGCGAAGCTCTGCGGCCTCATCCTCCGCTCTCAGCTCATTGTTCTTCTCAAGCACAAGGTAACATCAGCGACAGGATGAAACTGTTTATTACTAATGTGATGATTTCAGTGTCACAGTTCCTTCTTGCTCTGTCCCGGCAGGTGTTTATGGAGTTGGCTCGGTCCCGTCTGACCCAAAGGAAGCTTCAGCTGAAGGACTTCAGGGACGCCTACCCCCGCTTCCCCCCGATACAGAGCATCCACGTCTCCCAGGACGAGAGGGAGTGTATGATGGACCTCACTGAGTTCATGAACGCAACACCTTACACTGTACCACAGGTAACACACACACACACACACAAACAGACATTTTACAAGCACAGATTTGTCCCAGTTCTTAACGTGCAAGTGTTACACAGATGCTATTTTGCAAAATATTAAAATACACGGCCTGTACCGATGTCTTTGACTTGACGTGCGGCGATCAGGGTCATATATAAAACGTTTTTTTGACGGTCAAATTTCTATACACGACACGCATGCAAGCGAGCATCAGACTCTCATCTTCGCTTCACGTAGCATCAGACACTCTCTGGCCACGCGGAATCTGTTAAATATGCACTTCTGTTACGTCATGTAAACAAACCACGTACCTATGGGCTGTGCGCTTGAGATCAGATTGGAGACGTAACCACTATAAAGACCTGTGAGTAGCCTACTCTCTATTCTTCCTATGTTTGTACTTTTAAGTTTAAGCTGTTGTGATATTTACTGGAAATGATATACAATGTAGCCAGCAGAGAGGAAGTTAGGGTTAATTTTACAAACACAACAATGCATGTCGATGTGGAAGACATTAAGTGTGCCGTCATTGATATGTTGCACCTGTTTTCTTCTGGGAAAGTAAAACATGTAAAGAGGGGTATACTGCAATTAAGTTTTAGTTAGATTTTATTTGTCCAGTAACCTGGAGCACTTTTATTTTGAGATTTGTTTGATTGAGAGTGAGAGAAGGTCCTCTAACTTGGTGCTGTTTTGGAGAAAATGTAAGTTAATTAATAGTCAATTCTTGTTTATTCTGAACATACAATTCAATGTTTCATGAAAGAAAATCTGAATTGACAAAAATCGGCAGGTCAGACTTTTAAAAAAATCGTAAATCGGAATCAGAAAATCAGCCAAGAAAATTTGCGATTGGTGCATTTTTACCTTTCACTGTTCAGTTGCTTATCTTAGTACAGTCATCGTGAGAAGTATTAAATCTAATCTCATTTGTGTTCCTGTCTCTTTTTATTTCTCTCTGTAAAAGCTCTTTCGACAGTTATTTTTTAGAGGTTTGTGAAAAAGTTGTCTATAAATGAAGGAAGTTAAACTGAAACGATGCGGCTTGTTTGCAGGAAACGTCTCTGCCTCGTGTGTTTAAGCTGTTCAGAGCGCTGGGACTCAGACACCTGGTGGTAGTGGATGATGAAAACAGGGTAAGAGTGATTTTAATTTTTTTTGCTTTCCCACGAACACCTCTTTATGCATCGATTAAAACAGTGTTTAATTCTTAATTCTTAACATTCTTGTTGCTGAATCTGCCATGATGATGAAAAACAACAACATCACATTTATGGTTTGCAGGTGGTTGGACTGGTGACCCGGAAAGACTTGGCCAGATATCACCTGGGCAAACACGGACTGGAGGAGCTTCAGCTGGCCCAGACATAGCGCGCACACACACACACACACACACACACACACACACACACACACACACACATCTACACACACACACACACACACACACTAATCTACACACACTAATCTATGAACTATGACCACCTGATGCCTCGTAAGCTGTTGACCAGCAGCTGTGCAGCCCTATGCAGGACACCATCAAGGGCCAAGAGGTCTTTGTTATTGAAGCCAAAACGGTCACCATAACAATACAAGCAAACCCCATTTTCAGTGTAACAAAAAGACACATTTTAAATGTCAAACGATTTTGCTTTGAAAGGATTCTGGCTTCCGTTATTGTTGCTGAGACATCAAATGATACCTTAGCCCAGGGCTTTGGTGCCCTTGTTTTTTTTTGGTTGTATGCAAATAAGATACAGTGGACGGAAAAGAAATAAAAGTGCGTTGTCGGAGGATTTATCCTGTGCTTACACACGTTCACAGACCTAACTCAAAAAAAATGTTTTGTGTGGATTCAAGTGAAGTCATAAACAAACCCTCCGCTTTTTTTCTCAAAAACAGCCGCACATGTCACTCGGTGTCCTCCACATCACGTAAACGGTACGCAGTCATAAATTATTAATCCGTTATAACATTGATTAATTGCATTTTCAAATGATTCTGATGAATGCTTTTTATGTCTCGCTATTGAACTAAACGAGACATTTGAAGTGGTTTGTTTTGAAAACCTGATTTTGGGTGTTCATGGTTTGTAATATTTTAAGGTCTTCTTTGGCGACGTTAGGAACGTTTTTATTTCCCGTTGTGTAGTATTGCACTGAGCGAATGTTGTTATTTATTGTTCATGTATTTTATTTGTGTGGTTTGGGCTTATTTATGATCAGTCAATGTTTCACATATCCCATATTTCAAGGCACCTTCACAAGAGCATTTTAAAGCGAGGAGACTTAATGGCTGCCTAATTCTTTGCATCTTGTCTCATTTGGTCGCAGGAGAGAGATCACATGGGAGAGATTACATGGAGATACAAATCTTTCCTTCTCTCTTTCTGTCAGCTTTACTGAACAAATATATATTTGTACTACTGTCGGTAAAAATGGACGGACACTCGTAGGTGCCGCATTGTTTTTTAACACTCATACTACTGAAAGAAATTCTCCTTTTTGTCGAGAAGCTCGTGAAGCTCTACGAATGTAAACCGTTAACCACATGACTTTTGTTTAAACCAATTAATTTACACACAAAACAAAGATACTCAGATTTCGCATTATTTAAAGTTGTCAGTTTGTAAATCTAACATTTCCTTAATTATCAGTTTTATGTTGTCTTTTTCATTGTTTTTGCACTTTGATTCTGTCTCCTTTGTGGTCTTTGTTTTGTTGTACAGTTCTAGATGTTAAAATATAGACTATGCTCTATTTTATAACCACTGGATAAGCCTTTTGTGAATTAATAAAGTTGAAATCTAACTATTTCAACTTGTTGATGATTTGTTTGACTGGAAGACATTTAAACCTTTTTTACTGTCATTTTTACTCTCCACAGTATGGATTTAAGGGATTGCCGGTCCCATGTTTTATTGATAAACACGCATTTGTATAGGTTGTCATTCAAAGTGAACATAAAAGTATTAAAGGTCTTTGCAGTATCAGAAACTCACCTCCGTTAGCTGATCTTACCAGGATCAAACTTGAGACCTTTTTAATTACAGAGCCGTGTCTCTGGATTAAACACATTTAGCACCTTCAGATATTTCTCAATGGAAGACCGTTTTCTGTTCTCTGCAGCAAACTAAGTGAGCAGAGGAAAAGTAATCTTACAAGCACTGGTAGTCCACAGGGGAAATAGTACTTCATATGTAGTATGATCTACTGATAATACAGATCAATTACACACTTACTTACACTTAAAACTTTTACAGATGACTGGAAGAGATGCTGTAATTCCCTGAGGTAGGATGTTACGACTTCTCACAATAAATCATTCCAGAGACACAACCACCTTCACATCACTTCTCTCAGTCTCCACTAGATGTCAGAAAAAGGCTGGAAAAAATCGTGTTAATTGGACCTATCCACAGATGCCAAGTTACTTCAATGCCAAAACTCAGCGGTTACATATTTAAATAAAACATGCTTGAATTTTGGCTAATATAGGTTATAAGTGGCAGGCCAATGACCTTCAAGTCACATGCACTGATACATGTGTAACCTGCCAGTACAAACATAACTTTGTGCTTGCTTTGACTTTGTTGTATTAGTTGTGCATATTGAAGGTCATAATCCGCAATCTCTTAACTGGATAAAAATAGCTTCATCAGCATGTATTTGGATTATAATGTTCGTGATGCGAACATCACATTAATAGAGTTTTGGGAAGTACAAACACAAACTGCTGAGGAGTCGGATCGATAGGGCCATGCGTTACTGTTAGAGAGTTACATAAAAAATCAACACCACTCTCATGTCTGTATGGTAGCCAGCAGTCTGTTACCTTAGCTTAGCATAAAGACTGGTAACTGGGGGAAACGGATACTCTGGTCCTGTCCAAAGGTAACTAAATCAACTTACTACCAAGTCTGTCCGTCATTCTCCTCTCTGCATTCGAGTGTCCAAGACATACGGCTGCAGATCTGATGACACGATAACAAAGTCAATCATCAATCTTTAGGCTGTTCTGGTTCCATGTAAACTTATGAACAACCCTATGCTCGAACATGGTATTCGTTATGGCCAATCCACGACAAGCACAGAAGTCCAATAACAAAGCACCACTCGGGTTTGTTTCCCGAGGAAAACTCCAACACAGGCGCTCGTAAGTGTCCCACACCGGCCTGCCACCTCTCAGCCTGGGCAACTCCGGAAAAACGGAGAGTCCAGCCTCTCTCTAGGAGTTTGGTTCCAGAACCAATGCCATGCGTGGACATAAGTCCAACGATATCTAGTTAATATCACTTCAGCTCCCACACCAGCTCAGGTTCCTTCCCCACCAGAGAGGTGACGTTCCATGTCCCTAGAGCCAGTCTGCCATACCAGGGGTCAGCACGCCTAGGTCCTCCCCTTTGCCTGACACCCAGCTAATAATGCATCCGACTCCAATGCCTATCCCTGCAGGTGGTGGGCCCACACGGTAGCAGCTCCATGTTGTTCTTTTGGGCCGTGCCCAGCCGAGCCCCATGAGTCGAGGCCCGGCCAGCAGACGCTCGTCAGCGAGCTCCCTTTCTGGGTCTGGCTCCAGAAGAGTGCCCTGGTTTCTCTTTTCCGGGCGTGGTGCTGCAGCTTCTTTTTGACGATTCATATACAGTAGGATTTGTAAATTGCACTTAGTCTAGTTACCCCCCTGGGACCACTTTGCCTTGGGAGACCCTACCAGTAGTTGCCCCCGACAACACAGCTCCCAGGGTCACAGGGACACATACACCACAGCCCATTTACGTATATCAATGAGGGAGGACTAAATATTAGTCTCAACTTCCCCCTGATTACTAAAATGTCTATCCTGTCAGAGGTGGGAGTCTCTGTGACTTTTGTCTGACATCCTTTGCTTATTATCAAGCAGGAAGAACAAAATGAACCAAACAAGAACCTTTCCAGCGTGTTTTTGCAGTAATGGAGACTAACTAGTATTGTGACCTAAGGCCAGAGAAGGGTGGGCCTGCAGTCAAGGTTCAAGGTTTAAAAGTTGCCTCTAAGCTTGACAGCCTTCTGAAAGAAAGATGTTCTGTGTGGTGTTAAATAATATGATTGTGTATAAAATATGATTTTATTTGGTGCTTACATCATACTGCTGTTTGCTCAAAGAGGGTTACCAGCACAAATACTCTGGAACAGTCAGCATGCTCATGCTTCAAGCAGACATAATGTTGACCATGTTCAGCATCTTTAGCTTGTTAGCATGCTAATATTGGCTAATAAGCTATAACACAAAGTACAGCTGAAGCTAATGGGAATTACATTAGTTTTGTCTGTATTTGGTCATACAACTTGAAATGTTGACTCAAGTATTATTAGATGAAAAGTCATGTCAGTATGAACAATATTTAATGGCAATCCATCTTGTAAATGTTGAGATATTTCAGTCTTGACCAACATTGGTAGATGGACTGACCAACATGCATCCCGAGAGCCACTCAATAAGCATCGCTAAACCAAACCATTACCAACAAAACGATGTTGCACTTGCATTGAGTGTGACTTTCTGTGTGTGTTGTTACATAATCTGCATAGTTTATCATGATAAAGTCTGGTTTTGTGTCCCATTATGCTAATATACCCTATGAAACTCCATCTGCCTTTGATAAATTGATTCAAACATAATACTCAATCATCACCTGACAAAAAAAAGCTCCTTATTCATTCCTTCATCCTCTGACAAACTTGATTACCACCCCTGATTACCTCCATACTTTTTCAATCATTCCTTGTCAAACACCTTTGTATTTATTCATTCATTGTTGCTCGGCAACTACCTTTAACACATTAAATTACTATTCATTCATGAGAATTAGCGTCTGGATTATTCTGTCATTCACAGTCTGACTAAATCAGGCGGTTATGGTTGAATGGGCTTCAAATGAGTCGTTATTCTTTCCACATTAAGCAGAGATAAATGCTCCCCACCCAATATGCTGTCGGAAAACCTTTTAGACACTTCTTATACATGCAGCCCGACTGTATAGCTTACATACTGTATCTGTGTGTGTGTGTGTGTGTGTGCGTGCGTGGGTGTGTGTGAGAGAGAAAGCAATTACCAGAGCTCATGTACCCACAGCTTAATGGAAGAACTTGCCAAATCAATGCAGATTACACTTGCAAATCCATGTGATATCAGTCCCTGAATTCAATTTGAGGTGTGTTACTGTATGATAATTGTTTTTCCTCGGTAGTCAGCAGCACCCGTGCACCTTATGGAGATGACAGGAGACTTTAAAATAACTCTTGACCGTGATTTTATGAACAGCAACAGAGATAACTAGCACTGTTTGCCACAACTCGGTGTTTTTACATTTAGCTTTTTGTACTATTTAAACAAACAACATAGAACATGTTAAAGCTGGGGTAGGCAACTTTGGAGAGATCAGCAAGAGTTAGCTAGATTTTGAAAGAATCCCAGCCACTCCCTTCAGGCCTCGCTCAAAAAGCCACTCCTGTCGGGAGTTGAAGAGAATTTTAACAAATTTAACAAAAAGTGTATAAAACAACCGCATTGTTGTTTAAGGTTCTATATACGTCACAAGCTTTAATATAGCAGCAAACAACTATTTGCTGTGTAAAGATCTAGTACAGTAATGTCTACCTGAGCGGACAATGAAGTCACACTCCCTCTGTGTGTGTTGTAATCCGAGCGTCTCTGTGCTTTGTTTACGTAGCCAGTCCGGCCGTGCGTGCATGTGAGTCTCTTTCTGTGTGCCCCACTGGCTAGTTTATCGCTATTATGGCGGTGAACGTTGATAACGGCGTCCCGACCCAAGGCGTTGTTGCGGTAGTGCACCGCCCACCCTCCGTTTCCCCCTCAGGTTAACACTGTTAGCTCTGTCAGCGCCGGCTCAGCTGTCGTCATGTTGAGAGCTATTTGGAGACAATCCCTCAATCATAGATATGCTCTGAATTCTGCATGGAGAACCTTTAAGTCTTTGTGTACACTGTCATATCGCCAGCTATATCTTTTTAAAGTAGTGGCTCTGTATTTGCCTAAACAGATGACTGATGGTTCAGTTTGGGGTTGAGCTTAATGTTATAAAGATAATACAGTACCTCAGCAGAGCAGGTCCTTGGCCGGTGCCTGCAGAGCATTTTATCAGGTTTTCCCGGTTTTAGTAAAAATTGTGGGTATGCGTGGCTAAACCCTGGGAGGCTCCTTATGCTGAGGCACACTTTATGACACCAATCTTGTTCAAGCACACATTTTATAGATGCCAGTCATTTCACCGGGGACCACTGCTGCTGCTGATTTATATTTCCATAAAGCAATATGAATATAATGGGTTTATAGCGCTGCTTGCTTTAGGACAGACAGGAGAAAGACCCTCTCCTGACACTGACAGGGGTGATTGGTGGGGAACGGCAACGTTTTTACTGTCGTTAACCATTTTTAAATGATGGATTTGTACAATGAGGCGTACAATGAACAGTTTTTCCAGTTTGAGGGGATTTTTCTGATTTTTACCTCAGCATGATGTGATTTCTTTCAGAAAGCCAGATGGTGTACTTTTGATACTTAAACTATTGTAAAACACACTTCTATTATTTATAAAATGACCTTTGTAATCTCTTTAAAATAAACTCTTATCTAATCACAAATGGATTTAGTTTGTGTTACTGCAGATTATTCTTAGGTTTATATTTAATGCTGTTCAATGATCAATGTCTATTATTAAGACTATTACTGTAGGTAGCAGGGAATGTTCCAGTTTATGCAAGATGTAATAGGATGTTACACATACAGGAAGAGTGCAAATAAAATGCTTTAAACTGTATATTTGTGTGTCCTCTTGTCTCCAATATTCATAATCTTTAATTTCTTCCATTTTCTCCATGTTAATTGCTTAAACCTGTTTTTTCTCAAGAAACATAAGAGACTGTAGAACAGAATCTAAAACATTCATATGATCAGCAGTGAAACACGACTGATATCTATTATTCAAAGAAAGACCTATATTGACCTAAATATATTGGTCTAGCTCTATAGCATGGACCTATAAACATCCTCTCTCTGTTCCAGTGTGAGATCCTTGTTTTCTTTTCTGGCAAGGAGACATACTATCACCAAATCGAGTCAGTATCAAGACACAGCCTCAGCTCTGTCTCTCCTCTTCCTCTGTGTGTTTTTTATCTCTGCTCGCTCTCACTTCCTCCCTCGCTAATTTTTATTTTCTTTCCAACCACACAAGCAGACATCCCTCATTTATCAAACTGGCCCATTTCACTGATGTCTGTCTGCTTCTTGAGCTTCAACATTCATTGTACTGTGACGAAACAAATCTGGATGAGTTAACAGTTGATATTTGTCTGAAATTGTTTAATTACCGTAAGCATATTTTTGGGAGGCAAAATTCATTTTTAAAATCCCATATAAACCCAAACAGTTTTTGACTTTATACAGAATCGACTCGCGCCATCCTCATTGCCGCATGTTGCTGTAATTTTGAAAGTACATTTATATATGTAAGTGTTATATATTGCCAGAGTCTGAGGGACAGAGAAAGAAAGAAGTCGTCTCACAATAACGTGCTACATGACAGCTGCACAACCTCTGAATGACAGAGTAACAAGCCTTGTGTGTGAAAGGGAGTGTGTCTGATTGTCAAGTGGGAGAAGCAGCCCCTTTTGTATTCTACAGGAGAGGAAAAAACACAGGAAGAGAGGAAAAAAAAGACAAAAGGAGAAAAAGATTGAGTGGAAAAAGGATGAGAGTAAGAGTCATGATTGAAGCATACTGCTGACAGGGTGTGGTCACTAAAAAGACAGAGGGAGATAAAAAAAAAAAAAGAAGGTGGGGGGATAAGATAAATAGAGACAGAGAGAGATGGCGTGACACAGTGATAGATGGGTGGAGGGAGAGAGTGGACACCACATGAGAATTTGTTTAAGTGATGAAAAATGAAGAGGAAAATAAAAGCATGAAAGAGTTTAGGGGTGGGAGGGGTGGGGTGCGTGAGAGGGAATGAGGAGGGGAGGCGAGGAAGAGTGAATGAGGGAGGGAAAAAGAGAGAAAGAGAGGGGGGGGGGAAAGGATGAGCTCATTGCAGTCTCTGGGCTGATGACACGAGGAGGAGGGAGGGATGCAGGGGGGGGGAGGAGGGGAGGGGTTCGCTGCTCGTCTGCGAATCGATAGCCAGCGTCTGAGCAGCGCACACACATACACACACGCTGCTGCAGACAGCTCTGCCGGCTAAACCAGCGCCTGCCTGCCTGCCACCGTTAGCTCCCACCATCCTCGCTGCTGCATGCAAAAACAGCTGTCCATTTTAGCCTTTAGATTTCTTTCTTTTTTTGAGCTCTGGTTTAGGAAAGAGAAGGAGAAGTGTAGAAAGCCGGCTGCTTCTTGTGTCTACGGCTTCTCCCTCACCCTCCCTCCATCCTCTCTCTCTCGCTCACACACATCCCCATCACATCCACACCCACACCCAAGGATACCCTCCCTGCCTCTCTGCCTCCGTCTCTCTCACGCCAGCCCTACTCCTCTTCCCCTTCAACCCCTTCAACCCCTCCAACTACATCTTTTTTATATTTCCTCTGGGGAGGAAATGCTCATCTGACCCCCTCCGTTTTCTTTCCTAATCCAAGACTTTTGTGGATGGTCTCCTCTTTAATCCGTCCCTGCTCTGCTACTTTGTTGCTACCTGTGGAGGTTCCCTGGTTTTTCTTCTGCCAGCCGTCGCACAGAGTGCAGCCCCGCACAGAGGCACCATGCTGGGATTGGACGTGTGTGAGTTTGGGGGTCAGGTGCTGGAGCTGCTGTGGTTAACTATGTGCTACAGAGGTGAGGCGATGGAGGAGTGTGCGTGCGTGTGGATGCTCTAGTGAATTAGTAACTTCACTGATCCAAGTTATTCTACTGTGCATGGATATTCTATTTTATGGTGTTTGTTATGGTTATGTGTATTATGTGTATGTGTATAAGTATTCATAATATAGAAATAAATTGAAAGTCATGGGCGTGTGTTTGAGGATGATCCTGCGTGTGAGTGTGTATGTGTGTGTGAGTGCGTGTGTGTGTGTGTGTGTGTGTGTGTGTCATATGTCTCTATCCTGGCGGGTGTGGACATTTTTATGTCTAACATGAAGCGCTGCCAAGACAAGCCAAAGGTGGCAGATCAATAGCTATTGATCAAATCCTACGCTATCTCCTGTGTGTGCGTGTGTGTGTGTGTGTGTGTGTGTGTGTGTGTGTGTGTTCGTTCGTCTGTACGTGTGTGTGTTCGTCTGTGCGTCTGTGCATGTGCCGGCTCTTGTAATTATGTTTCTGCTCACATATATGCGCACACACATACAAAAGGGTGTGTGTTCATGAGAAATGTTGGCAGAGGGAGCAGGCGTGCGTGTGTGTGTGCGCGCGCGTGCTCGTGTGTGTGCTCGTGTGTGTGATGACACAGCGTATGCAGGAGTCGAATGATATCATCGTCCTCTGTTACTTCGAACAGTATTTTTTTGGCTTTTATATATACGCAATAGTACGAGGCAGCTTTCTCTCGCTCTCTCTTTCTTTCTGTGTGTGTGTGTTTTCACTACACTGCAGTAGTGCTGAGCAGTTACAGATGGTGGAACAATCCTGGGGTTTCCCCTCACACAGGTGTGTGTTTAAGAGTGTGTGTTTTGTGAGATCAAGAGAACAAGAAAGTGAGTGAAGTAATTTGAAAGAAGAGAGAGAGAGAGAGAGAGAGACAGAGAGAGAGAGAGAGAGAGAGGAAACCACGGTGACAGTTAGAAAAGAAACAGAAAGAAAACGAGAGATCATCTTAAAGCGAAGGTTTCAGAAGTGGAAGTCAAATTTGATTTAAGATCTAAGGTGGCCATGAATAATCTGTATCATTAACTCTATGAATTTCAAACAGTCATTTTGAATTGATCGCTCTGCTCCAGTCAGGATCCAAGGAGTCACCGACCGTAGATCTTCACGTCTGCTGAAGTACTACTTAGCGTTTCTAAACTTCGACCATTCTTCATTTCTTAAAACATCTCAGAGAGCCACTTCTGAGGCACTGACTTATTCATTAGGTGATCACTCCAAAAATGTCATTACAAAAAATATTTTCATTGCAGTATTTCCATTAATTCTTTATTGTCAGAAACAAAAAAAATGCTCCAAGCAAATCCGGGGAATTTAAGTGAATTTCGCTGTCTGTGCTGTTTTTTTGTGACTATGACACATCGAATCATGTCAAAAACACTTGGCTGAGATTGAGTTTTGAAAAATGAGGAGGAGGAGAAGATTTTGATGGGAACGTGGGAGGTGACTGAGTGGAAGATAAATGGCAAGGGTATAGGGAGCAAAATGACGAAGCGAGGAGGAAGGACTGCGAGAAACAGCGAGGGAAAGAGGTTTTTGGAGAAGGTGAAGGCGAAATAGTTACAAAGAGAGGAGGAGGGGGATAAGCGGAAATGGTTAGAGGAGGGTGAAGAAGAGAGTAGGTGGAAGATGAGAAAGAGAGGAGGCAGGAGGAGAGGAAGAAGAGGGGATGCAAAAGGAAACAAAAGGGAAATGTTGGCGGTTGAGATCGACATGTTCTGTCAGCAGCTGTTACCAGCAAAGAAACTGAAGTGTGTGTGTGTGTGTGTGTGTGTGTGTGTGTGTGTGTGTGTGTGTGGCCCATTTGGCAGAACGCTCTTCATGAGCTGTCAATCAGCAAAGACCGGTCCAGGCAGCGAGCGTTAAAACAGCCTAATTGAAATCCGTTTTCTCCTTATTTTTTCTTACTTTTTTCTTCCTTATCTTCTCTATTTTCTTTCTAATCCTCCATCACTTTTTACCTCCCTCTGTCTCTCTTTATCTCTCTCCCTTTGTCTTCCCTCTGTCCCTTCTTATTCTCTTTCTCCCTCTATCTCCCTCTGTCAGATTAAATAACACAGCCTCCAAACACTCTCTAATCCTCTCCTGCCTGCCTGCCTGCCTTCCTGCCTTCCTTCCTTCCTTTCCTTCCTTCCTTCCTTTCCTTTCCGTCCTTCCCTCCTTACACTCATCTTATTCCCTCTCTTCTCTCCTTACCGGCGCCCCTCTACTATCCACATACGCTCTCACATGCTGTCAGCTTGTCAGATGTGTTTAAGAATCTGTATCCACTGTCTCCTCACATCATCCCTACGCCTTTTTTTTTTTTGTCCCAGCAGTGATAAATGAGGTTGTGCGGGTGAGCAGACGCATACGAGACCAATCAAGTCAGTCAATTAGACAAACGGCTGTCTGTACAGGACTGACGGAGCAGCTGAGGACATATTACTGTGCGTGCGTGAGGAGGTTGATTAAAGGGGTGATGTACATTAATTTTGCTTTCTGTCTATAGGGAGCCGAAGTCATGACGTCATATCCAGGCTAGCCTCTGTTTCACAAGCTTCTGAAACTCAATGCAGTCCTAGAGTTTACTTTGTCTATTCTAAGACAAATCTGCATCCACCAGAGCAGTTGCTAAGAGTCTTTTGTAATTTTAACAAAGTTAAACAACGATTACTGTGTGAACACAGAAAAAACAAGAACATTCGGAGAGTGCAGACCTCCGGCAAGGCCGTTTCCATAAGTAAAAGATAATTTGAGTATCTGCCTGTGTGGTTAGTTTTTGTTATTTCTTTGTGAATAATGGCAGAATAGCAAAAGTGCATGTGAACTGGATCACTGCAGCATTCTACAGCATATGGAAAAACACAAGTCTTAGGTGGAACAGCTGTATCATATAATCACAATTGAGAACTGTAACATTACACGGAAAGCATATTTAGAAGTGAAAGTGTCAGTTCTGCAGTAATACAATATGCTACAGAAGCTGCAGTGTCATCATGAGACATCCTCAGTGTGTTGATATCACCAATAACAGCAGCTGGTATCATTTGTTTGTCATCTCAGCCTTTCATCAACAGGGAAACATGAGGGAAATGAGATTTCAACGATTTGCTGGTTAACATGATGAAGTGTTATGAGTGCCTCCAGTGTTGACGGGGAGTCTGCAGCCTTACATGGAAATCTTGCAGCCAGGTGACATATTGATTCTGTCGTGTTGTGGCGGAAAAGGCCACGCACTGACTGCAGCCTTAGAGGCAGAGGCAAACCCTGCTCATGGCCTGCCGTAATGCTGTTATTTTGTTCTGTCTTTACTGCTTTGTCCTTCATTGTAAAAGCTGTTATTGGCTCTGCAGAGACCTGAAAGATTCCTTTTCATCTTCCACTGTGTGTGGGGTTTGTGTTTGTATATGAGTGTGTTTCAGTGTCCCAGAGGCCTCGTTATAGTATTAGAACAGAGCAGTGACAGCGGGCCTCAAAGGACTATAAAAAAAAAAAACAGCAAATCAACGCTTAGGGCAGAAACAAACATAGACACACAAATAGTGAGAAAGAAGCGTTTTCCTGACACAGTGAACAGTTATCTGGGTTAAAAGAAGAGGAGGCAGACAGGAAGTGACGGAGCCTCCATCGCGTAGATGAACACCAGAATTGCACACTTAAGCGATCAACTTGTCCTTAAAGGAGTAGTTTGACATTTTTGGGATTCCACCAATCCGTTATTTCGGCAGAGAATTAGATGCCGGTTATGTTTAGCTTAGCTTAGCATAAAGACTGGAAATGGGGAAACAACTAGCCAGGCTCTGTCTGAAGATGACAAAAATCTTCCTACCAGATACAATAGATTTAGTCACAGTCTGGAGCGCGCGCGTGTGTGTTTTTGAGGTCTCATGCGAGCAGTCCTCTTCAAATCCTTCTTCCCCTGAAGCCACCTCTCCCCTGCCAAGACAGACTGCTGTGTTGGTTTTCACTAAACATGTTGGTTTAGCTGTAAATATCAGCAGAAGAACACTGGAGTCTGTGTCTTGTGGTTGTACATACTGGCTGTGGATCCTCTGTTACAGTAAAAAAAAGTATAGTTCTAATGCATATGTAGTTTGATTTGGTGAAAGGGTTTTAACTTGGCAGGGAATAGATAAAAGTCTGAGGCAATTCAAAACTCTGGAACATAGAAATTGTTTTTTATACAGACATAATAACATAAATCATTTTGCATTTACTCTGGTAAACACAATGAAGATAAAAGAACCCCAAATTATTTGATTATTAGATTTTGGCACTCGCACAGCACCTATAGGGGGCTACAAATCCACATAAATAATAAAAGCTCACTCAGTGGCAGCGTTATAACATATTTTTTAGGGTTAACAAGTGTCTTGGCCCTGTTTTGTATGTCTGTTTGTTTCCCTGTAGCATCCCTCTTTAGACTAATGTCCGTTCTTAATTTTTTTATGTTTTAAATAAAAAGTAAAAGTAAAAAAAAAGTTAATCATTTTATAATATAACATATTGTATAAATAAATACAATTCTTCACCATCCTTGATTTTAAGCTTTTGTGTAACTACGTAGTGCTGAGTTACGGTGTGTTTAATGATGCAGAAGACTGATGCGGTAAAGAGGCACTTTTTCTGCCATGAAAGAAAATCCACCAGTTAATATTACATCACAGATGGAGGACTGAAACAGTTGGAAGACCACACACACACGTGTACAGTACAACAACACACACACACACTGCTGGCTTTTCGCTAGTGTTAGCTTTTTTCCAACACCAGATTTACACAATATGGAGGGTTTTAGCCCTGCATGTTTCTGCTGCTTTTTGCCGAGGCAATGAAAAGATTAGGTTTTTTCCCTTCCTTTTGTAAGTGATATAGCTAATTAAATAGTGCAAGATAAAGATTTTAGAAAACTGTCTCTAGGAAGTCAGTCTCGTCTCATAAAACTTTTTTTCAATGCGTGTGACATATTAATAAGGTGCTCGATTTCAGGTTTTCAAACGAGTCTAAATTTACGTTTCGAAAAATACTTGTATCTATAAATTCAGTAGTATAAGAATCAGTCTTTAGATCAGATTAATTAAAGACCATGTGTATCTAATCAAACTAAACGCACCTGGTTTAAACCAAGGGGACATTTTTCTAAGGTTGACGTGTTTCTACTACCTCATACTACAGCTTTAAAAGAAATCCATATTTAAACACTCAGTTGTATCTCTGTGGACCAAGCCCTGCCTTTCAAAATAAATGTTAATTGATACGGTTACTGTGACAGGTCAGCAGTCTGGAGATCAAAGAGGAGCTCTCAGATGTCAAGAGAGGAAACTGGTTTTAATAGCAGCTCAGAAACACGGTTTATGCTGCAGTGTGTGCACATGCACGCTCATGGGAAGTTTGATATGTAAATACAACTGGGTGAATCATTTATGAAGTCATGTACCATCCGTATCTGACATACTATAAGGTTGTGTGTGAAAGGGAGGGGGAGAAATCATCTCTGAATTAATATTTTAAACCAGGCGGTGTTTTTTACATCAACAATCATACTTCAACACGTGTTCAGCTCCTTCCATAAATTAACTAGATCCGAAGAGCACCACCTCTTAAAACAACAGTTGTCTTTTATATATAAAATATGCAGATTCAAAAGGTTTGGCTAATTTACGCCATGAATTTTTAATATCAGAATCAAGGATTTTTAAGAATATTTTGAAGGTCTCTTTCTCAAAGAAAGCAAGGAAAATGTGAAAGAAACTTATGTTCATCTGCTGAACACCTCATTTCTTTTTACCGTAATAGAAAGGAAACGCATATGTAGGGATCATGGTAATTAATCTGCCAGATAGGCTTTAGAACAAAGTGTGAGGTGGGAAATGAACCTGCTTCATCCTAATCCTTGTGAATTAAGGATTCAAAAAACGTTTAAACATACACATTTTAAAATGTGTAAACCACCAATTTAAGTAGATTTAAAGGGTGGAAAAAAATCAATCAAACATTATCACTTAGTTTAAGTGTTGACAACATACTGCAGATGCCAAAATCAACCATGTGTCGACCACAGAAGACCATTAGCTGTAGTGCTCCATGCTAACAATTTACCACACACAAATATTGATTTAAGGAAAACTACAACCAAGAGATTATCGCCATTAAGAAGGAAACCATAGCGTTAACTATAGATTCATGGAAATGTGTGTGTGTGTGTGTTTGTGTGTGTGTGTGTGTGTGTGTGTGTGTGTGTGTGTGTGAGATAGAGTAATAAAACTGACACACCATGGATCTCTCTTGCTGCAAGTAAAAATAAATGCTTCACTGTTTATATTCAGTCACATAAAACGGATCCACAGCAAAGGTGATGTCACCGCAAGTGGAGTTGAAAAGGGTTGCCATAGTTACGGGCGAAGGCAGCCGTGTTTCGGCCCTGACTGGGTGGGGTGCGGCAGTGTGTGTGTTTGTATGCGTGTGTGTGTGTGTGTGTGTGTGTGTTGTATTGTATTGGCTCATAATGTCCCTGTTTAACACGTTTAATTTTCACTAGTCTTTACAGAATCTGTAACACTGATTGTGCGTTTATATGCCGTTTGGTGGGTAGGTTTGTGGCTAAAGTGTGTGTGTGTGTGTGTGTGTGTGTGTGTGTGTGTGTGCGTGTGCGTGTGTGCCATCCAATTACCTCTACACACAGCTCTGAGCTGATGTACACTGAGCCGTCTCATTATGAACAGTAAAACACAACCAGAGGCTATTACACGATGCTTTTACAGCACAGTAAGTAGACGTCCACGCCACAGTTTGTGTCTGTTCTCCAGATAATTGGAGTCTAGAGGTATGCGTTGTGCGTTTGCGTGGGGACCAGGTGGCGTTTTTTTATAAATGATCTGTGTGTGGTGTAAGTTGATTTGAGAACATTAAAAAGGTCATTTATAAGTTTGTTTCACAACCTCTCCTCCAATATGACTGTTGGAAGGAGGACGTGTGTGTGTGTAAGCACTTTCTTGTCTCAGCCCTTGAATTTCTGGACCACGCAGTTTTCAAGCAGAAAGATTTGAAAGTTGAAAAATCTTGGGTTTAATCATTATTGCGAAAATTAACATCATGTCTGCTTTTATTGTGGTCAAGTTACATTATTGCTTATCTCTTCAACATAAGATTCTGTACAGCGAGGCAATATTTTGTTCTTGGAAGCTTTCTGGTTATCAATCCAATCACGTTTGAGCTGGCTTTGGCTGAATGCAGGTAAACAGTCCATGTGGAGAGCAAAAGAGGCAAAATGCATTGGCCAAAATGGAATCTCGGAACCCATCGGCTGTCGTCTGACGGCAATTTAGCTTTTTATTAGCTTGTAAACTGGCTATTTGTGAAACAATCCGGTCGTAGATGTCGTCTCTCAACTACAACTCCCCTCTCACACATCAAATTCCTAATCGGACTGTAACCAAATGGTCGCGCACGGAAAGGGAAGTCTTGGCTCCGATATCCGCTGGCTACATCCCAACTCTCAAAATATTGGCGGTTGGCTGTTGTCCCCGGAGGCTTATTAGTGTCAGACCAATAGCTGATGGGTCCATTATTACTAATGCTAAGTTTATAATGCACTCATGAAGTGCCCACTGCTGGAGTATCTAGTACATTTTAGTGTGGATTCTGGGAAATGATAAAAGTCTGCCCGTCCCAGCCATTGGTGCGTCTCGGTAAATAAGAGTTGTGTTGAACCTCTTCTCTCTGGTATAAATGTCTCTCTTTTATTGTGATACAGGTTAAACATGGTTCCTGTACTGTCAACAGAAATGGTTGTTTAATCAACCAGTTTACATAAAACTGCTGTGTTTTTTAGTCACAGCTGTGGTTTTGTCTGGCCAAATCCATCCAGGATGTGTAACAATTCCAGTCTGCTAGTATTCACTCTCTGGAGGTGCAGATGAGGTGGAGATGCTAAAATTACATTTCTGCTTGCAGAACACATTATCAAATGTCTGTAAAATTCAATACGGAATCAAAATCCCTGATGAAATCAAATCCTGGATGGTTGGAGCTGGCCTTGCTAGAGTAATGTGCATCTTATCCCAGACAGTAAAGCAATCTTGCCTGTGCCAGTTGAGTTTTCAGTCACTGAAATATAACAGAAATATTGAATGCAGATGAGCTCTGCTGCATGTGTTGCTTACCTTTCCCTTCTTTGCATTTTCCCTGGAACAGGCAGAGAAGTCAGTTTTTATTACGTTCTTTCTTTGATTTTTTTTATTGCCACTTATCGTCTTCTCTAAATATTTTGTCAGATGAAAACAGTTTTAAACTGAGATTACTTTATAACCATCTATAACAAAGACATTTTTATTAAATCACACCAACATTGCAGCAATATAGATTATGTTTTGTCAAACAAAAGTTAGAGCAATATGTACAATGACGCTATTCCTTTACATTTGATGTATCCATAACATATTATTCCTACAACAGCCTTCTCTCAGTTTATACTCCCAATGAACCCACCCATCCATCCAACTGCCCGTATTTCTCTCACTGTCACTGTCCTTATTACCAGAGGGTACTGGGGAAGATTGTGGAGTAGCTCAACTAATTTGGAAAAAATGTAAATGATCGAAAATAGAAAAATTAATAGATAAATTGTTGAAACAGTTGACATTAGCTTAAAAAAAACGAGTATTCCAAGAAGTATCCTAATATTACTAATGGAGACTTGACGTAAATTGTGTGCAACATTTATTGTAACAATATAAACTTTTATATTATTAACAGTGTTAATCCAGTTTAAAGTGAAGTCAAATGAACACATTTGGAACACAACGTGTGGTGTTGATGCTACAGGGGAAACATATACCAGTATCCCCTTAATTGTCTTCTCTCTTCTTCCTGGAAGGTCTCATGACTGACAAGAAGGATTTGCGTATTGAGGAGGAAGAGGATGACAGAAACCTAAACTACATTGCTCCGGTCAAGAAGAGTTTGGAGGAGATTCGGCAGCTGGACGAAGATGACGAGAGTCTGGTCAAGTACAAGCAGACCCTGCTGGGGATGGGAACACTGCCGGCAGGTGTGTGTGTGTGTGTGTAATACCATTTACTCAATATCATGACTTGGTTCCTCGTGGTCATCAACTTCTGATCAAACACACACACACACACACACACACTGGATGGAACAGACCTGCTTGCCTCAGCATCTGTAATCCAGCAGCCGGGCCATGACAGCTGATATCAGTAGAATAGCTCTGACTCCCCCACTGCTGTAACTCAACACCACCTCATCTTCATCCCAGTAACATTGAATACATTGGGAGAGGCTGTAATGAGATAAAGTATAAGCAGAGCGGGGAGGAGAGTACCTTTTTTTATCAAACGAGGCCCTTTATCTTTTAATATGTCCATGCTGAGTCCTGAGCCCACACTACTGGTATTGCACGGTTACTTTCTTCTACAATGATTGAAATGTTTGATGACTGTGAAATTTGAACATGTACAATTTCAGTATCAGTATCATGGGCTTTTAATATTAATTTAGCCATTCTAGTGGCGTAGCTTTATAGGAATGACATTTTAATTCTGTCATTACACCACTTGGGTTCAGACTGAAATAACTCAACTATGGATTGCTATGAAATTATGTGCAGACATTCAAGGTTCCCAGAGGATGAATCCTAATGACTGTGGTGATGCCCTGACTTTCCCTGTAGCCACCATTTGATTGACATCTGTGGGTTTGAGTGAAATGTCAGTTTGCTCAATACTTTGATTTATTAGCTGCAAAACTAATGACACTCCCATCAGCCTGCATTTAGTGGTTAGTGCTTATTAGCTTCTAATACTACTAGCTAATAATTTGCTCATAGTAATCAATTAGTTTGCTTACAGTGTTCATTTTTGGGTCTTTTCTTACATGATAATAAATTATATATTTGATTTTATATTAAGCATTAAAATACATTCAATAAAGAGGGAAACTGTCTGTTTAATCACTTTATAATTCTATAATAAATATACAAATACTAGTTAGATGGTAATCTGCATGAGTAATAAAGAGAAGAAAAGAAATTGGTTATCATAATCATCCGCTTATAGGGATCAATTTGACCCGGAGATGCGATAACTATAGGAGCTTTCCACTGTTTATGAATAGTAAAATCTATGAATATTGTTATAACCAGACTATTTTTCTTCACCAGATCCCACTGTGATTAATGTCCAGGTGACCAGGTTGACCCTGCTGTGTGATGAGGCTCCTGAACCAATCACCATGGACCTGACAGGTACACAACGCTTACCTTTCTCCCTTAACTCTGGGTAGTTGGGGATGTGGTATGGTGCTGCTATACCCTCGCACCCAATAGGGTGACACAAGTCACTAATGTGCCCTGGAGCGAGACATCTCACCTCAAATGCTGCCTTCTTTGTGCAGAAAGACTGCAGTGGGTGTGTCCATGCTTGAAAGAGGAGCGACAGCTAAATGTTTGCTTAGTGGGCAATATTGACATCTTCCCCTGGGTGCAGGCGAAAGCGACATTCAGGGGAGGGGAGTGAGGGGTCTGTGAATTTGTGTGTGTGTGTGTGTGTGTGTGTGTGTGTGTGTGTGTGTGTGTGTCTGCGGAGCATGGTAATCAGGTGGCTGCAAAGAGATTATGTCACTCCCTACAGGGAATAAAGTTAAGGAAAGGATCAATGTGTGTGTGTGTCTGTCTGTCTGTAAGTTCACCTATCACTGACTTGTGTGTCAGGGTGTGTCAATAGGACACGTTGCTGTGACTGTGCTTATTCGCGCGTGCGTGTGTGTGTTTTCTTTGTCTGAGGATTTCCCTGTCTATCACACGCACACTCAAACTCAAAAAGACACAATCACAGACTGCTAATAGGAAAGGTCACCTGGTTGCTAGGCGATACTGACTTTGTACTAGCAGTTTCCTCTGATTCAAACACAGAGAGAGTATCTTGCAGCCTTTAATGTGCATGTCTGACTGTGTAATGGAAGATCTGCTGAATTGCACGAAATGGAAAGAGCAGGCTGGTCCTCCACACCAGACAGATCTAAAGCTTTCAGATCTGATCTCAATCATAGATGATGGAGGAAGTGAAAGGTGGATGGAAAATCGATTGAGTAATCTCGGCTTTGGCAATACAATTTCTTTTTACCAGAAAGACTGCGTTACAAAGTGGGGACGTGGAGTTAAAGGGGCACTCCACAGATTTATACACATGAAGTTCAGTTTACTCGTCACAAGGAGTCCTGATCAGCCATGGAAACTGTTGAAGTTTGTCTTCTGTTCCTCTGGAAAGATAACCCTGATGGTGTCATCAGGAGGATGCCATGTTTTTGGGGCTTGACCCATATTAGGGACTTAAAGTCAGGATATCTTCACCTCTGCTGTATCAAATTTGACCATTCTGTCTCTTACAAATTCCACAACCTTATGGAAGTGCAATACTAAATCATTGAGGTAGCGCTTTAAAAGACACAGCATTGTCCAGGGTCTAAATCGCAGGGATTCACCGAATAATTAAGAATCATCCTTTGGGGATTATGAATATCAAGATATACTAACTGCTGAATTTGCTTTGCCAAATATGTTTCAAAGGAATCTCAATGCCTTCTGGGATAATATTAAATGGCAATGTTTTTTTTCAATCCAGAAACATCAATGCCAAATATCATGGCATATCAACATTCATGAAAATCTTGCCAACCAACTGTCTGACATTGCCATTTTTAGGCTTCAAAGTGGCTAACATGGGATTATTTTTCCTTCTCAATGGATAGAAATCATTTCACTGAATTTAATTATGGCTTCATGTGTTTATGGTGATTCTACTAGGTACTATCACATAGTTAATCTGGGGCTTGTTTCACCAAATTTGCAGCATGAGATAATTTCCTCTTGTTTTACTTAAATAAACAGCATACTTGCGACCCGTGCATGAGCTTGCGAGAGATGTGTAGACAAAAAGCCTTCAGTCCAATACAGGAAATGCTCTTTGACATTCAGAGGCTATTTTAGAAAGACTGGATTGCAGAGTTGTTTATCTAGTGCACCTGGAAAATATGTGGTTCATTCAATTGCAGAAAACTCTGATGTATTCTTTCTCATATTTCCCCTGGAAGCCGTTCAAATGAGTATTAGGTTTAATGCGGATGAATGTGTGTGTTCATGTTGTTTTCTTCTAAAGAGAAATAGAGAAATTGCTGAATGCTGTGTGAAAGAAAGGCTTCTTTCATTATTAATCTACAGAGTAAGCAGCAGGGTAATAATCGGTCCTGCTGGTGTATCATGTTGCAGTTAGATAGTCAAGCCGGCACCAGGCTGGATGTGAAATGGACTTTCCATCGGAGGCTGAATGCATTAGAGACCTCATTATACACTATAGGCTGTTACCAATGCAGCATGGTGCCCTAAGTGATGACAAGCATTTATTACTCTGCGTGTGTGTGTGTGTGTGTGT
>CALSCE010009415.1:5942813-5953434 GCA_943593645.1 Bovichtus variegatus | reverse complement strand
AGAGAGAGAGAGAGAGAGAGAAGAAAGCAGGGGGAGATAAATTGCATCATAGTAGAGAAGACTGCACTATACTTTGCAAGTGTAAGTGTAGAAGAGAAAAGAGATACTCGCTCTTACTGCGCGCTTGACTGGTTGCCCCATAGGAGACCTTTAACTTCTGCGATGTGGTTTGGGTCTGTGTCATCTTCTCATTTTGTAAGTGTTCTCTCGTGCAGTCAGAAGGTGAGAACCGAGGTGTCGGCCAGTTACATTTTATAATATAAAATGTATGCCTGCTTAAGCATTTAAAACTATTTTTACTTATTACTGTACTTATTTTACTTGATTAGGTAACAGTTTAACATTCATTCAAGACTTCCAATAACTGAGTGTGTGTCCCAAAATCTTAGCTGTAATATATAATTCTGGTTAAATATTACTTGGGTTATTGTTGTCGTGCTGTCCATCTAGGGCACACTGGGGCACAGTTTTCTTGAGCCCTCACTTCCTGTTTTACCTCAAAAGTGTCGGCATGTTTGCAACCTGTCTGATCGTCTGACCTTTCATATTTTTCTTACCTCAGAATCGATCATTGTCTCATGACATGTCCTCTTCCTCATTCTGAATTCATCACTTCATTTTTGTTTTAGATAGGATCCAGTATACCGCTATCTTTTTATTAGCACTGCTATTAGACTGTGAATTTATGACAGTTCCTTTGTCATTTAAGTTGTTGCTTGTGCTTAGATCAATGGCCTGAACATTGATGCATGAATAATGCTTTTTTTGTTTCAGGCTGAGCTGGCAACACAAAAAACATTTTTAATGTGTCTCGGAGGATACAGCAATATGACTGCCAGACATAAGGATTCTATACCCAATGGGGCCACCCATGTAAAAAAACATGGGCACAATACTGTGACCTAGTTTGGCTTAAAGTGTACATTAAAACTTCAAAGAAACAAAACATTTTACTTCAAAACATGTGCTGTAAACCATTATTTCCATTTGAGGTAATTTCACTGCAATAGTACTACTTTTATGATGTGAGTCAGGAACCACGTGCCCAGATACATTTTTTATTGTGTGCCTGACACATAACACACTATAAAAGAAACATATTTCCATGCTTTAATGTTTAACAGAACACTTCGGTCTGTGATAAATGGTACGTCACATACCTGCTTCCCAACCGCACTACACAAAGCAATATCCTCCACTGTGACTTTTCAGTGCTCTGGTGCCCTAAATGTAAGCAATGACTTTGTCAAACTTTCATGTTCCCAGGGTTGTTTTGCTGAGCATGCATGCTGCTACACATTTACTCAGTCACACACACTCACGCCAAGCAAGCAGCCCTTCGATTTTTACTTTTACATTTACTGTGTGCTGTGGGTCTAGTAATATGTGATACATTTAAATGATACATTTTGTCTGTGAAATTCATATACTCATGGGAGGAAATTGTGTCAATAGAAAACTGTAATTGTATATAAAAGTTAAAGTACTCGTTATGCAGAACGGTCCTTAGAGTGTTAAATTATTCAACAAGTCATGGGCGCCTGATCCCTACCTGTTTTGCCGCTACGCTGAGGACCTACCTGTGCATCGACCCTGTTTCTGTGACCCGACTCTGCCCTTGGACTTTCCCTGCATGTTCTGTATCTCCTGCTGTGTACCAGTGTACCTACTTTACTCAGTAAAGTATATTGTCATCATCGTTCTGTCTCTGAGTCGTGCTATTGAGTCTCTCTCTCTGTGTGTACTGGTCATACCGTTACAGTACAAACTGGCCAATAACATGGACTCAGCCGACTCAGAGACCGTTCGTTCGGCGATCTGCGCACAGGGCACTCGCCTCCAAGCTCTGGAGGAACAGCTGTCAGCTGTGTGTGTAGGAGTTCGATCCCTGACGGACGGTCAGATGGTGTTCCAGGGTACTACCAGTCGTCAGGTGGACCAGCTGACCAGACAGTTCCAACAGCTGGGGACACACCTCCAGGCATTACTTCCTTCGACTACTACCCCAAGGGAGCCTAACACTACGGGTCAGCTAGCAGCAGCAGCCGCCCCAGTCGTCATCCCGAGTGCTACTCACCCAATGATTCACCTCTCCCGGCCTGAACGTTTTTCCAGAGATTCGGAGAATTGCAGAGCATTTCTAACGCAATGTGGCCTGCATTTCAAACTCCAAGCTGCTTCTTTCCCGACAGAGCTGTCCAAGGTGACGTACGTAATCTCGTACCTATCCGGATGGACTGAAGAGTGGGCAACGGCGGAATGGGCCAGAGAGGCACCCATTTGCCAGTCTTTGACAACCTTCGCAGAGACTTTCAGAAACATTTTTGATCAGACAGCTACGGGTCGAGAAGCGGCCCGCGCACTCACAAGTCTTCACCAGGGTAACCGGCAGACTTCTGATTACGCCGTTGAGTTTCGGACATTGGCAGCCGACAGCGGTTGGAATGAGTGAGCACTATTCGACGCCTTCAGAGGTGGATTGTCGGACCACATCAAGGACCTGCTAGCACCTCTGGAATTACCCACAGACTTGGATTCTCTTATCACCATGTCCATCCAGATCGACAACCGACTCCGTGAGAGAAAATGAGAACAGAGACTGTCAGCAGCCGTAACTCACAGAGACGACGGACGATTAGTTTGTGGTCAAAGTATCGTCCAAGGTTCGGTGAGACCACTAAAGGAGGTCTTCAATAAAACGGCCCTACCTCCTCAACGTGAGTACGATTGCCCGGTCGACCTCCTTCCAGGGGCTACACCCCCCAAGGGTCATTTGTATTCCCTGTCCGCTCCTGAAAGGGAGATTATGAGGGAATACATCGAGGGAGCTTTGTAGGCTAGGATAATTCGTCCTTCTTCTTCTTCACCCGCTGGAGCGGGGTTCTCTTTTGTGGAGAAGAAGGATATTACCCTGCGACCTTGCATTGATTATCGCGGCTTAAATAAGATCACGGTAAAGAATTGGTATCCCCTCCCACTCATATCTTCAGCATTTGAACTTTTACAGGGGGCCAAGATATTCACCAAGCTTGACTTGCGCAACGTGTATCATTTGGTGAGGATAAGGGAGGGGGACGAATGGAAGACAGCATTCAATACCCCCAGTGGGAACTACGAGTATCTGGTCATGACTTTTGGGCTAACCAACGCCCCAGCGGTTTTCCAGGCCCTTGTTAATGACGTCCTTCGGGACATGCACAACCATTTTGTTTTTGTGTACCTGGACGACATTCTCATTTTTTCACCAGATGAGAAGACCCATATTCGACACATCAGCCAGGTACTACAGAGACTACTCAACAATCTGCTGTTCGTGAAAGCTGAGAAGTCTTTCTTGGGCTTCATCATTGCGGAGGACAGTATCCAGATGGATGAGGCGAAAGTCAGTGCGGTCACTCAGTGGCCTATCCCCACTAGTCAAAAACTGGTCCAAAGGTTTTTGGGGTTCTCAAGCTTCTATCGCAGGTTCATAAGGAACTACAGCACTATCGCTGCACCCCTACATGCCCTAACGTCCCCATCCGTCCGTTTCTGTTGGAACGAGGGGGCTGAGAGGGCGTTCAAACGACTCAAGAGGAGTTTCGCCTCCGCTCCCACCCTGATCCTACCTGACCCTGGTGGAGGTTCCTGGTGGAGGTTGACGCTTCGGATACAGGACTGGGGGTGGTCCTTTCCCAACGTTCCGGTTTGGACAACAAGCTGCACCCTTGTGCATTTTTGTCCAAAAAACTATCACCAGCAGAGAGGAACTACAATGTTGGCAATAGGGAGCTACTCGCCATCAAGGTGGTGCTTGAGGAGTGGCGACACTGGCTGGAAGCAGCCGAGCAGCCATTCCTGGTTCTTACTGACCACAAGAACCTACAATACATTCAGTCAGCTAAACGACTGAATTCCCGGCAGGACCGTTGGGCCTTGTTTTTCACTCTGTTCAACTTTACCCTGACCTATCGGCCTGGGTCGAAGAACATTAAGGCTGACGCCTTGTCCCGCCTTTTTGACCCCGACCCCAACCCCAGACCTCCGTCATTCGTACTGCCTCCTTCTCGGGTGATAGGAGCAGTAACCTGGGGAATTGAGGAGGAGGTAAGAAGGGCCATCAGGAATATTCAAGTTCCTGAGGGGTTCCCAATAACCGTTTGTTTGTTCCAGAGCATTTATGTCCGCTGGTGATCCACTGGGCTCACACTTCCCTTGTTTCCTGCCATCCTGGAGCTGCAAGAACGTTATTCGTCATGCGGCAATGCTTCTGGTGGCCTTCCATGGAGAGAATGGTCAAGGAGTACGTGGCCGCCTGTCCAGTATGCGCACACAACAAGTCGTCTCGTCAACCGCTGTCGGGCCTACTACGCCCATTACAAGTGCCACATCGTCCTTGGGCAGAGATCTCTATGGATTTCGTCACTGGACTGGCCATGTCGGAGGGCCAATCTACCATCCTGACGGTGGTTGACAGGTTCAGTAAGATGGCACATTTCATTTCGCTACCTAAACTTCCGTCTGCTAAAGAGACGGCGGAGGTAGTTCTCTCTCAGATATTCCGGATACATGGGTTCCTGAAGGATATTGTATCTGATCGAGGTCCCCAATTCGTTTCTCTGTTCTGGAAGGAGTTTTGTGAACTGTTGGGGGCCAAGGTCAGTCTGACTTCGGGTTATCACCCCCAGTCGAACGGACAGTCGGAGAGGATGAATCAGGAGCTGGAGACTTGCCTACAGTGTCTCATCTCCCAGAACCCAACAACCTGGAATAAACACCTAATATGGGTAGAGTATGCCCACAACACCCTACCTGTCTCCTCTTCCGGTTTGTCTCCCTTCCAGTGTCCATATGGGTACCAACCTCCGCTGTTTCCGGACCAGGAGTCCAGTGTGCCCTCAGCCCAGGCTATGGTTCGCCGTTGTCACCAGATGTGGAGTCGGGCTAGGCAGACTCTCCGCAGCAGCTCCGCCAACCACAAGAGGACGGCCGATAGGAGGAGAGTCCCTGCAACTACGTATGTTCCGGGACAAAAGGTGTGGTTGTCCACCAAGGACCTTCCTCTGCAGGTGAAGTCGCATAAATTGGCTCCACACCCACGTGTCCAGGGTCATTAACCGCATGGCAGTGAGACTGCAGCTGCCACGGTCCATGAAGGTGCACCCCACTTTCCACGTTTCCCGAGTGAAGCTCGTGAGAGAGAGCCAGTTGGTTCCCCCAGGTTTAGGAAAAGATCATGATTTTGGTTCAAATAAGTGAGTTTGTTACGGAACATAAATTACATAGGCTACGTAGATTAACCTACGTTACTTACGTTACATTACGTGACGGGACGACACTAATTGACGTGACATCAGCGTTACTGAAATATTCCCACTGATTCAGCATGCTTAACTAAGATGGTAAACATCAGCATGGTTAGCATTGTCATTATGAGCATGGCTGACATGAGCATATAGCTCAAAGCCCTGCTGTGCCTGAGTAAACAGAGCTGCTAGCATGGCTCCAGCTTGACCAGCGATGTACATAATTACTTTGTATACTGTTGGATAGTTTAATCTACAAGAATGCATCATATTTTATAAGCGGCTCATGTATTGAATTAAGATTTAATTCTATATTTTATTTTGGAAACAACAAATATATAAATCAAACATTTGTAATTTGTCTGTGAATTGTTAAATTGGTTTTAAAGTAAACTAACATGGTGTAAGGGGCAATTTTCTGTTAATTTATTGCCTAATATTTTGCGATATTCTGGCATCAATATGTGTGAGCTTCAACTGAGTGGATTTGCCTGCTCTATGTGCATCCTTGCGTGCTTACATGAGTACATACTGTGAGTGTGTGTGTGTGTGGGTGGGTGTGTGGATGGGTGGGTGTGTTGAGAACAGGTAGACAGCTCTCCACACTGACCTATTTTCTCCGTCAGACGCTCCCGGGGGAGGCCAGCATCTTTTCTCTTTTCTCCATCTCCTGAGATGAGAGGAAGGAGGAGAGGGAAGAGAAGATTTACATACCACAGTTCATAGAGGGAGGTAGACTGAATTAAATTAAACGGGACAGAGATAGAGCAGTGAAAAATCTCCAAAATGTCAGCCACTGAGGAGCAGCTTTATTTAGCTGGATGACATGCATTTTTGATTTTATCTAACGGGGAGTTCAAAGTGTTTCTTGTGGTAGTATAAAGCTACCACACGGGGGACACGAAGATTGTCAATTAGTGAAAGCATAGCTGTCAACATAAGCGTTTGGGAGATTTTCATCAATAACAGCAATATGTCGATTCTTGAGGCTTTTTACTTAAAGTGCTTAAATGTGCCACCAGTACATATATATTTAATATGGGTGACATCAGTGGGAATCAAACCTGGTGCATTTCTGAGGAAGGGATGTACTAAATGTTCTGTTTGTGTGCTATCTGTAGGTCATTTCTTTTCTTTGCCTGACTGTTCTTCTGCCTCTCTTCCTCAACATGCTGTCTGTTTTTATTCTCCCCATTCCTCTATCTCTCCTTCATCTCATCTCCTCTCCTCCTTCCTCTGTTTCTCTACATCCATTAGGAGGCACTCAGGACTGATGGTTGGGTTTAAATTGAGATATAAAGTGATTAGGCAGTGGATAATTTTCTGATTGCTCTGTGCTTTTACGATGGCCCAGAACGCCGCCCCCCCTCTCTCTCTCTCTCCTTTAATATAAACCCATTCAACCCAACAGCATGACAAACACAATTGAAATAGTTTACAATCGGCTTTCGTTCCCCGGGACGATGACTCTGCAGTAGTAATGATTATTTATCAGCTCCAGCACCAATCGGCTGTGATGGAAACATGACACCCGGGTGGACAAGCTATGTCACGTGCGTTGAAGTGACAGAAACAGTAATTTTACCTCGCTGATCATTGTAAAACACAAACTCATAAGAAACAAAATGAAATTCATCAAAATTGCCTTGTTGGTCTTTCCAATATTCCAACAATCACCAACTCTGGTTTGAGATTTTAAAAGAGAGACTGAGTAAGTAACAGATTTAAGAAATAAAAGACTTTCACTGGCCTCCGAGCTGCTTTCATTGGAGTATTAGAAGTACGGCTGTCAATCCCCCTGAACTATGTATATATTTGAATGATTTTATCTTGCAGTGAGCCACATTTATCATATTGTACACCACTAAGCAAACATTCTAGTGCATATTTCCTTAACTAAGAATAAGTAAAGATTTCCAAGAATGACACATGCTATATTCTGTATTTTGAGTTAACTTATTTAAATGAACTATGCAACTTTTTGTTCCTTGATTGTGACATCACTTGTGCATGTATTTTGTTTTGGTTTCTTTTGGCCATTCACTTTCCTCTTTTCTCTTATCTGTTTTGTTTTTATATCTATTCAAAATGTTAATTGAAGCTCAACATGCCACTTATCTATTTGCTTGGAAATTCAATAAATAAAGTTTGGAAAACATGAAAAAAGAACTAACTGATAAAAACTATAAAAGAAAATGTTTCAAATAAACGTTTGTGGGTGAAGATGAAGTTTTTCCTCCAGTTGGTTATTCTACTGCAATTGTGCTTTATTTGTGTGTAAATCAGCAGCAGTGTGATCATGCAGTGAGTCATTTTGAGACGCTGTAGCAGCTGATGACTCATACGTCTCACGTTGACCATGAGTGATGTTTTATTGTTGTTGTTTGTGCAGACCTGAACCCTCAGAAGGAGAAGACCTTCTCCCTAAAGGAAGGAGTGAGGTACAGACTAAAGATACACTTCAAGGTAAGATGGATAGATGCAGTCACATATTAATGATGGAGAGATTTACTGTACATTACAGCATTGTGTGTATGTATTGAATGGACAAACAGATGATCAGGTATTTACTGTAAGTGATAAAGATAGCGAGGAGAGAGACAGTGCTGAGTAAGCCAACATGTACGATCAAACAAGGCATTATCATATTTAATGAATCTTTTCAGTGCTGTTTCATTTTGTAGTGCCAGCAAGGATAAATGCTAGAGAGGCAACTTGTCTTTTAACATCTGACTGTTGATTATGTTTTATAAAATTAGAAAGTCATTACTTTGATAGTATTGTTCGCCATGCTTTTGTTAGCGGGATGCCTCTATGGATGACAATGACAGTTGGTCGGTCTACAAATTTGCTCCAGACTGAAATATCTGAACAACTACTGGATGGATTGAGATGAAATTGTGTACAGACAAGCCTACTGACTTTAGTAATCGCCTGACTTTTCCTCTGGTGACATGTTTGGCTTTTACTAAAATATCTCAACAACTACACCATGAGGTTCACATTTGTGGTTTTCAGTTAAATGTCACAAATTATTGGATGGATTGCCTTGACATTTTGTATAAACATTCATGTTCTAAATAAATCCGTCACCACTCCTGTAAACATAGGAGCTATTTCCCGAGCTCCGTCCTCATGTCGATTGTTAATAAATACTTACTGGGGACGGTGAAATATTTTTTAAAGGAAATGCAGAGCTGTTATGCATGAGAGAAGGAGTATACCCAGAGGCTAGAGAGGATGTTTATGGAACAATGATACTGATAAGAAGAATTTATTTATCATTTATTATATTATTTATTTCTACATTAGCCCAGTTAGCCACAGGTATAGAAAAATGCACCAACAAACAAAAATGTCTACGATTCGGCAGTAGTTGTTACTGGTTGTTCATCATCTATTGGCTCGTCTGATGATCTGACAGAGATTCAGACTGTGGGAAATATTCCTGTACTG
The DNA here is from genome assembly GCA_943593645.1 of Bovichtus variegatus. Taxonomy (NCBI): domain Eukaryota; kingdom Metazoa; phylum Chordata; class Actinopteri; order Perciformes; family Bovichtidae; genus Bovichtus; species Bovichtus variegatus. The sequence goes on along the minus strand of CALSCE010009415.1, from coordinate 5,944,693 downwards.
GATAGGAAACTAATGCCTCATTTCCACTGCATTGTTGCATTGACAATTCTCTCTGACCAATCAGTGGTCTGCAGTTTTTTAACTCCACTTTCTAGTATTGGCTCAGCTCACTTGGAACCTCAACTGAGATAACAGGTACTATCAGAAAAAAAAGAATCAAAAAAAGTAACGGGTACTATCCACAACTTTTGCTAATGGCAATCCGAAAACTAGTGAGTTGAGTAGAACCTTGCTGTACCATGCAGTGGAAATGCAGCATAGGATCTGGCTGAATGCTAAAACAGTGTGTGTGTGTGTGTGTGTGGGTGTGTGTGTGTGTGTGTGTGTGTGTGTGTGTGTGAATTCACCTGTCAATGACTGGCTCTGCTGTGGGGACACCTGCTGGACAAACGGCTTCACTGCCGTCTTTCAATGCAGAGATAAAAGCTCATTAATCTGTGTGCGTGTGTGTGTATGCATTTTTTCTGACATGTTATTGATTGCAAGGACATCAATATTTTCTATCATTATAGGTGTCTTTCAATTATTTCAGTTTTTTTTTTTTTTTGTCTGAATTTTAAAAAACATTCCTTGTGTCTCACCATTAAAGGTTATTTTGGCCTGGATAGATTGTTACCTGCAACTGAAAACTAAAGCCTGCTCTACAAAGTAAAAATCGGAGTTTGAAAGAAGTGGGCATATAGGAGACAGGAGTTGTGTAATAAAAGAAGGTGCATTATGGGAAATGTAGTATCCATTGTTTTTGGAGCTTGACCCATGCTCGGGACTAAAAGTCATAGAGGAAATATGACGCAAATATCGGGATGATAAATTCATATCGTATCACTGTAGGTTATATTCTAACTTGACTATTATGTTCTAAGGTTACCCTTTTGACAGTGACTGACAGAAAAGTCCATGATAAGATTTGGAGGTTTGATGAAACCGTGTGTGTGTCTGCAGGTGAACAGAGAAATCGTTGCTGGCCTGCGGTACCATCATGTGACCTACAGAAAAGGAATAAAAGGTTAGTTCAATTCAGCTCCTGTATGCCAAACTAACTGTACCCTGTTAAGACAATATACAAGACAGCCCATATGGCATGCAGTTTGACCAAATACACTCAAGAACAAATCATCATGTGTGCGATTGCAGTATGAACACTAGTTATTGCAGTGGACGAACATACAACCTTTTACCACAGTAGTTAGCAGTGTTCCCCAAGTGTCCATTTTGTATCTTCCTGCAGTGGACAAGATGTGGCACATGGTGGGAAGTTACGGCCCAAAGGAAGAGGAGCAAGAGTTTCTATGCCCTGTTGACGAGGCACCCAAAGGCTTGATGGCACGCGGCCAATATCAGGTCAGGTCCTGCTTCACCGATGACGACAAGATTGTCTACTTGGACTGGGAGTGGAACCTCAACATCAACAAGGACTGGAGTGAATGAAGGGAGAGAATTGAGAGAGAATATCTTCCCTTCTTTACTCCTATTCTTCACCTCCCTCTTTTCCTTCCCCTTTCACCCTCCTCCATCTCGTCCTGTGAGAGCAGCCTCGCAATGGCCCGAGACATGAGGCTATAGTTCTCCTCCTCTTCCTCCTTATTCTCCTCTTCTACCTTTTCTTCATTGTCTGTTTAATGCAGGTGTCCTGACGGGGACTTTTAGAGAAAAGAATCCCCCCTCTCTCTCTGCCTTCTGTCCCTGCATTTATATTCTTCTTCTAGATTCTTCTACATCTTTAACCCATCCATCCAGAGTTGTCCACATGAAGAAGCTTTTAAGCAGGCGATTTAAGGAAGTCAGTGTGTGGCACAAAGGGAAATACCACATATACAGTACATACAGTACATGGCATAATTACAAACATTCTGTGTAATGCAACAGACGTCCCCAACGAG
>CALSCE010009415.1:5886959-5901322 GCA_943593645.1 Bovichtus variegatus | reverse complement strand
GAAGAAGAAGAAGAAGAAGAAGAAGAAGAAGAAGAAGAAGAAGAAGAGCAGGAGCATCCCACTTCACTGCACCACTTGTGGTTTTGTTTACATCTAGGTTGCCTTACAGGTGTACGCTTACTTTGGGTATGTCGAAAAAATATACCACATATTAGTCTTGGCTGATTATTTGAGGTAAGTTATCGAGGCAGTCGCACTATGCTAACAAAAAGCGAGTTATTGTATGGTGTTAGCATACAGTGGCTAGCAAACCAACGGTGCTAACATGCTAACCACTGCATGCTTTGCTGCTACCTAACCAAAAAGTTTGTTTTCCCGGCTATTTTAAGTACTGATAGCTGGGGTGGTGTCACTATATGGGACGTATGTGTGCTTTACCTTAATATGGCAGAAGTTACTCATTTATTAGACAGGAAGACTACCTCAGGCACAAGAGAGTCTACTTCCAGCTACCATGTTAATGTGTAGCAGCACTATGGTTAAGATACTCACTTAAATGTATGTTGCTGAGGCTAAAACTCTGTCAGTTGTTGTTTTTGTTCAGTCTGTTAATTTCACTATTTGTTGCCTGTGTTCTTCAGTCTAGATTTACTCAAGTACCAATGTACTGGAGTGTTTCCGTTGTATTTCTTTATACTTCTACTCTACATGTCAGAGGACAATATTGTAGTTTTTATTCCACTAACCGCTACATTTGTTTGATACTCGTTATTCTGCATATCAAAACATTATTAGTTTATAAAATATGATACATTGTGACATATCCAGCCATGTTATCCAGTTACAACATGAAATGCTCCCTACACATCAGGGCATCAGTAATAGTAATGCAATAATATATCAATATGAAAAAAGATATTCCCCATGATAAATACTTTTACTTGTACAGTAAGTCGATTTGGCCCCTATATAATATGTTTTACATTGTAGTACTACTAACTACTTATTGCACAACTGTCTGATTCAATCATAAAAAAGTTAGACAATGACACATTTATTTATTTAACCAGAAAGGTCCCATTTGAGATACAATATCTCTTCCAGGGAGTCCTGTTCAAGATGGGCAGCAAGTAAAACAGTTTCATATACAAGTACGAACGGGGACAGATAACATCACAACAAAAAATATACTAAAACACAACAGCAGACACAAAACATACAGGAATCAGAGGCTAAAAAAATCAAGCCGAATAATGGCACTTATTAAAAACAATATTGTTCTGTAAAAACTGATTTAAACTATTTTTGAACATGTCAAGAGAGGGTAAGGATTCCAAGTTAAGAATGCCTTGCAGCTTGTTCCAAGCTTGCTGGGCGATATATCAAGAAAACCACCTTGTCTCTGCAGGGCTGTATGAGTTTAATCAGGTAAACGCTGCACATGATGACCACAAAACCTGCCAGCCTGGAGAGCCTATGTGTGCTGTACCAGAGTGATGACTTCATCGTAGTGGACAAGCACTGGGACATCCGCATTGACAGCAAGATGTGGTACGAGAAACACACTGTGCAGGCGCAACTTCGGCATCGCTTCCCTCAGCTGGCAGACCCCAGCACCTACTATGGATTCAGGTTGGAATCACACTAATACTACCTACATCAGGTCACATACATCACGCTCATAAAGTGATGGCCTCATCATGTTTCTCTCCCCCCAACAGGTTCTGTCATCAGTTGGATTTCTCCACAAGTGGGGCTCTTTGTGTTGCACTCAATAAGGCGGCTGCTGGCCAGGCTTACCGCTGCTTCAAGGACCGCACTGTCACCAAAGCCTACCTCGCCCTGGTATGGAACACAAACACAGTTGTCGCACACATGCACACAACAGAGTTATTACCATATGTTTGTCTGTATGTGATACTACATAATGAATATTTAAAAAAAGTAAGGAAAACTTTTCAAACCTTTCCCTCCCCAGGTACGTGGATGGGTGGAAAAAGAGACGCAAACTTTGGACTTCTCCATTGGCAAGAACTCGTCAGAGGGGAAAACACACATGATGTGTATTGAGGGAACAAAAGGTGTGTGTGTGGAAACACCAAATTCTGTTCAGTAACATTTTGTCCACACAGTGCAAATAAAGTAAAAACACACACGCAGAGTTAAATATACACAGATAGAGTTTAAGATGATTAGAAGGGATGGAAATTAATTGTTGGATTTTTAATGATGCAGGCTTGGCATGATCTAACTATTTGCACTGCCTTCTTACTCATTCAACTCAACCAGGCTGACAGGAACGTGCCTATTTTTAAGATTCAAATTTTGTGTAGAGTTTCCAAGAGAGTTCTATGGAAAGATAACTACAGACTATTTATTTGATCTGCCCCAATCCTTCTCTCTTCAGGTTGTGAGAACCCTAAGCCTTGCCAAACTGAGCTGGCGGTGTTGGAGTACGGGTTATATGATGGAGACTCTGTCACCAAGGTGCTGCTGCAGCCACTTACTGGTAACACTCATCTGCTTCTTTTCATATAAGAGCAATTTGAAGTTTCTTTTTTTCACCTTGTTTGGAAGCAAATCTTATCTGGACAGGACTAGAGAAAGTTCACATTTCCGGAACAGTTGTCTAGCTGTTTTTCAGTTAGAAGATTGCAAGTAAAGACCAATGATTAGTCAAACTATATTTAATATTTATATAGTTTATTTGAATCTTGCCTGGCCATATGATGATGGCCATTGACATTGGATACAACTAACCTCAAGTAAAATAAATGGCCTCATCATACATTACATTCCTCATCAACCAAAATAAAAGTGGATTAACATAGATGTGGAAGATGAATAATCCATCACTGATTAATTAAGCATATATCTTTCTCTTTATACTATTACATACATACCTGGGTGAAGGACTGTAGAGATGAATTATCTTGACCTTGTTGTGTATTTCATGAAAATAGCTCCTCACCACCACTTTTTTTTTCCCAGGCCGAACCCACCAGTTAAGGGTCCACTGCAGCGCAATAGGCCATCCCATCGTCGGGGACTTCACCTACAGCTTGGGAGCGGACGACGCCCCCTACCGCATGATGCTGCACGCCCACCTTCTCCACATCCCCCTGGAACCTGAGCCCTTACACGTCTCTGCCGGAGACCCCTTTCTCCCCGCGCTGGATCCCAAGTGGCTCCCGCAGCGCTCATTACGAACATTGACGGCCACTGTGGAGGCACTGCTGGAGCAGAGGGTGGAGGAGGACAGGAAGATCAAAGAGGAGAAGAGAGAGAGGGCGAGAAGGGAGGAGGAGAGAAGGAAAGGACGCAGGGAGCAGAAGATTGAGAAGGAGAGTGAGGAGCAGAGGATGCAGTGTCAGGAGTGGCTGAGTGAATGGGCTGGAGACTGATCTATTATTATTATTATTATTATTATTATTATTATTATTTATTTTTTATTTATTTTAGCTGTTTACTAATGAAGGCCACGTTGAGCATGCATGCTCCATCTCACTGACCACCCGCATTGCATTTAAATGGCACAGATGAAAGTGAGCCAGTACATTAATTCACTCACAAATGAGTAAGAATCATTATGTTAGAAAAGACATGTGTAAGCATGCTTACAGTACTGCAATGAGTGACTGATAATTTCCACCGCAGTAGCAGAAAAAAGTGCCTTGCTCAAGATCATGTTGGTAAGTGAGGGGTTGAGTTGATGCCATACATTTTCTTAATCCACATTCCCTCAACAAAAGTATAAACCTTTTTAATCTGTGATTTCTTTTCACATGTCTGTGCTATATAAGGTCAGATGACTTAACTCTGAGCAGCAGCAAGATCACATAGGGAATCCCATGTAAACGCCTATTGTCTACTACACTATGTTCCTGTGCATTTTGTTGTTTGATTATTGTTGTACAGCTTTGAATATAACATCTTTTAACATTTAAAAAGTTTATGTCAATGTTGCAACAAATGCCTACAAATGAATCCTGGTTCAGTAATAATATAAAAAGCTAAATAAATGGTTGAACAAAAATACTGCCCCCTCTCTAAATCATTACTTGTTTTTAGAGGATCATTATACCTTGATTTGCATCTGGAGGGTCCAACTACTGATTTCTCAATTTCCTGGCACACAAGGGAAAACTCCAAACAAATCTGTGATAAGTTTACTGAAAGGAATAAGGGTAAAGGGACAGGGACTGTTCTGGGTCACTGAATATCCTTTAGAGTACAAATTCAGCAACTGCCTTGATGGTTTGTTGAGCTATGAGGCCACACACAACTCCTGCTACCTGTTGCTGCATACAGATCATAAATATTCCAGTGGTACACCTGTGCCATTTCAATCCTGCATTACAGGTGTATGTCCTTGTTTTTTGTTGCAGCCGTTGTGGTGTAGTTACAACCTCTTTTCCAGTCATTGACAGCCCACATTGGATGTTCCTTAGCCAACCATAAATGCATAAAGTTATCTTTGAGATGCTAAAAAAAAAATCATAATTATATATATATATGATATATCATATATATATGATATATATATATATATATATATATATATCAGATATATATATCATATATATATATATATGATATATATATATCATATATCATATATATATATCATATATATCATATATATCATATATGATATATATCATATATATATATATCATATATCATATATATATATCATATATCATTTTGTTGACTTTTAGCACAATCACAGTGCAATATGTAGAACAATACAAGTGCAGGGTAATAGTTACTATGTTACAAATTACAAACAATATACTGTATATGAAAAACATATCGCTTCATCTATGGTACAACACTATTGATGAGGTTCTCCTTTTCATCCCAAAATGTTTTTTAGATGTTGAAAGTGAGTGCTCAGTACTTGAGCAGCATCCTTATTACAAGTACACAATAAAAAGAAGAACTGCTTTCTAAAGGGCAAATTAACGAGGATTGAAAATGTTTGGTTCTAATCTTAGCCTGTACAAAATATGGACGCATGACGAGAACTACGTTACCCATAATTCCCCCGTGTTCTGTAGAAAAACGTCTACAAGTCAGCCACAAGGAAGCGAGACATTACAACTGGAACACCACATTACAGTGAGGGTATAACAGCTATTTTGCTTTGCAAACAGCAGATTTAAACAGTGGTCAATGTTTTTGTTTTAGTCGAGCAAAAGGTTGGAACCATAAAATTAATTAATAACCTCGATCAAAATGAGCTTCGAGATTTTCTCGTACGAGAGTTTGGTGCATGCTGTATCAGGAGCAGTGGTAAGTTAGCTTCACTTTCACTATTCATTTTTGTTATTATTAAATGTGTATAATGGCTATAGCTATACAGTTAGTGCTCGTACGCTTAAAATATTCCACACAAAACTCCCTTCAAAGTTTAACGCGTCCTGATATTTTAGACCTGATTGTGCAACATACCACATTAAATAAAGTAACATTTGTAAACTTTAAAATGTTTTTTACAACCTTTCCATTCGGCAAAAGCTGGTATTACCTATAACGAATTGAGTAGTGTTTATGGTTATTCAGAAAATACAGAATCGTTCAATCTTATGGTGGCTGCTTTGTGCTATACATACTTTAAATAATTAGATTTTTCAATGGAGTTTGGTGTACGATTTCTTCCCTATTGAACTGCATTTTAATTGAAACTGACTGTCGCCTGTTTTAGGGAAGTGTGACTGCCATGACGGTATTCTTCCCTCTTGATACTGCCAGACTAAGGCTACAAGGTAAGAAACAGAAGTGATGCAGTCTTATTTACAGTTATTACAATTATCAATGTAATGTAGTTATATAAAACAAGTTGTCTTTTAATTTTGTTAAGTGGATGAAAACAGGAAGACCAAATCAACTCCAGCTATTCTGGCAGATATTGTCAAAGAGGAAGGACTGTGAGTAAAAAACATGCTATTATTATTATTATTATTATTATTATTATTATTATTATTATTATATTGCTCACCAGTAAATTCTTGATTCTACATCTTAGCTTTATCAGTTAATATATGTAAAAATAATATATGAACATTCGCACTTTATATCCCATCACTCATATATTGCCAGGAAGAAAAGATATGTCCACTACAGTATAACAGTAGAAGTGCTCTAAGATGTGCTACTATCCCCTGCAGACTAGCTCCGTACAGAGGCTGGTTCCCGGTCATCTGCAGCCTGTGCTGCTCCAACTTTGTCTACTTCTACTGCTTTCACAGCCTCAAGGCTAGCTGGCTGAAGGGAAAGCAGTCGGCACCAAGCACTGACTTAATCATAGGCATTGCTGCAGGTAAGAGTGTCATGTTTATTACAAAAGCCTAGTTTTAGTGACTCAGGACAAGAAAGTGCATTAAATTTCCCTCCACGTCCATTTCTTCTGCCTTTGTGTCGATAGGTGTTGTAAACGTGCTGCTTACCACTCCTTTGTGGGTGGTCAATACCAGGCTGAAGCTTCAGGGTTCCAAGTTTCGCAGTGCAGACATACGGCCCACCAACTACTCTGGCATTCTGGGTAATGCTTATATGTTCCTCTGAGTCTGTATTCATGTAAATGGAAATTGAGGATTTTTAATCCTCATTTAATGGTCACACACATGTACACAGCACAGCACACACAGTGCAATTTGGACTCTGCATTTTACCCATCCTAGTATTAGTAGTGGTCAGCTATTATATTATCAGCACCCGGGAAGCAGTGTGGGGGTCCGGGGTCTTGCTCAAGGACACCTCGGCAGTCCCCAGGAGGTGAACTGGTACCTCTCAAAGTATCAGTCCAAACCGCATACTCGGTCCGTTTGGGGACTTGAACCGAAGACCCTCCCTACGGACTGAGTTTTATTCACCACATGCAGTATGTGACAATGTGACAATCATGGCATCTTTTGTTTTTCGCAGATGCATTTTCGCAGATCATCCGTGATGAGGGAGTGGGAGCACTGTGGAACGGCACCTTTCCGTCCCTGCTGCTAGTGATTAACCCCGCCATCCAGTTCATGATTTACGAAGGCCTGAAGAGGCAGCTGAGAAGAAGAGTTCCCAGGGAGGTGAGAGAGGGATTAGGGGAATACAAACATTTGAAGCAAAGGGAAGATCCGTGCTGAAATCAGAGCAGTACTTTAGAGGAAGAAATAATGGGTAAGAAAGTACAGATGCATGAAGAAGATATGTATATGAGAAACAAAGTTGAAATTATTTTTTCCATAATTCATCACATAATTCTTACAAGAGATACATGATGTTGAATAACACTTTTTTTTCATTGCCATTTAATTTTTCTTTTGGAGTACATTGTCGAGCCCAGCTATATTATCATTTATAATATACTATCATAATAATTAGGGGTGTCGTGATATACCGGTATTATGGTATTGACAATAACCTTTAAATTAAAAAAATTAATAAATAATACACATATGGTATATAATATAATATACACGTTTGTATAGTTCTTTCTCCACCTCCCTACTTCTTAATGTAACTGCATATTAGACAAACTTAAAGATGAATTTTACTGACAGCATTATTATTATTTTATAATGTTCTCTAGATATCGTGATAATATTCTTATCTTGAATTCTTATCGCGTAGTCAAAATCTGATCGTAACAGCCTAAAATAATAATAAAGTAATATTACAGGTAAATAGAAGTGCCACATCAATAAAATGAATGAAAAACACACACATGCATTTGTAATTAACCAATGGAAATGTAAAGGTGGTTACTTCAGGTCATCCCATCATCTGGATGAGTAGACACTTGATATGCAGTAATTCTGTTCACATGATTTCTGTGTTGCTTAAGCGGACAGAGACTTTTGAAGCAGATACTTTGGCTGAACGGGTGATTTCATACTGCATGCATTTTGACATTTTCGTGGTCCCGCGCAATTGTGCATAAATGTATTAGTTCAGGATAATCTGATGCTAACGGTAAAGGAGGGGAGAGTGTTACTTATTCGCCTCACCAGTTAGTGTGGACATTTGAGACCTGTAAACCCTCTGTTCCACTAATAGTATGAAAATGAATAAAACAGTTTTTAACCCCCCCAAGCTGTCATCTGTTGAGGTCTTCCTCATTGGCGCTGTTGCCAAAGCTGCTGCCACCATTGTTACCTACCCACTGCAGACTGTACAGTCCATTCTCAGGGTAAGTTGTGTGTGTGCAGTATGTCTATGCCTGTGGCTTTTGTTCACACATGTAAAATGAGAGACATGTGGTTGATTTTTCACATTTTTCTAGAAATAAAAGCCTACGTCACCAGAATACTTGATAAGATGCTATAATCAAATCATACAAATTCTACACATAAGAGTTTGTTTCAGTTTTTCTTTTTCTTTTTTTTTTTAAATCACTACAGTTTGGTCAGTTCAACGAATCAACAGGCGAGTCAAAACTACTGTCAAGTATAAGGACAATCAAGTGTCTATTGGTCAACAGAGTGAGGTGGGTGCGCACACACAGACAGACACACACACACACACAGATTACATTTTAAGGTTTTCAAATAAGGCTGCAATTTAAATTTGGTCCACTCTTTTGGCTCAATTTAAAGCAACATAATGTAACAAGCCTGCGAATATCACTAACCTGGTTCAGTTGCATTTTTGGTCAGCATGACTTGATATTGCCATGAAGAACTACAGAACAAATGTCCTTCATTCATTTGGCCTACAGCTTGATGGGCTTTATTTGAAAGGCTGCACCACTTGTTATCATATGCAAATATTGTATGCCCATGTTGTTACCACAGAAACCATTGTAGATGAGTAAACATCGCCTGAACAAATGGACTCCTGATCACTTGCAAATAACACATACAAACTTAGAGAACTCATTTGAGAAACAAATCAGATTCGCCTGCAGGCTGAACATCTTCGTTTTGACCATTCTACTTATAATTACATCCAAAATGATGCAGCTCATTCTTTGTCTTTTGTGTTTTCCTGTTTTAACCCTGGTTTCCTTCTATAGGAAGAATGGCATGTTGGGTCTGTTTAAAGGGCTGGAGGCCAAGCTGCTGCAGACGGTGCTGACGGCTGCACTCATGTTCCTTCTCTATGAGAAGATTGCCAGCTGCACCTTCAGAGTCATGGGACTGAGCAACAACCACTACAAGAAACGCTAGCTAGCTTCGCAACCATGGACGTTTGACAACATTAAAGCACTGACAGACTGTAGTAATCACTGCTTACAGACCCCATGACTTTAACTTTCTGGAAAACAGTAAATATTTATTGGTGAAACTTTTTTGAAGTTGATGATCATTTTATGATTTGTCATTGTTAATTATGTTCTCTGTTTACAGTTTTTTTTTTTAACTGGAGTCCTGTGTAACAAATCATAAAATTCAGTATTGAATCATTTGACTATTTTACTGGAGATCAAAACATGAATACACAGAACATATAAGTTAACACATCATAGTATTATTACTACACAGTCAGCCCTTCAGCGCTCCTCCTTTCTGCTCTCCTGTGGGCTCACATTACTTAGATCTGAAGCAAAATGCAAAACAGAACTGAATTTCATCAAAAGCAGTCGAGAATAAAAGACAAAAAAACATGTCATGCAACATGCTCAGCATTAGGGATTTAAAATATTTGATATAGCCTAATAATATATTTTTTTATCTAGTTAACCGAGATCAATTGAAATGTTATAGTAGATTTAAGGTTTTCTTCCCACTAACATTGACATATTTGCAACTCACATATTTAAAAATCTAGAAATGTACCAGTGTATATTTATTGTCTCGGACTTTGAGGCACATATAATATTCCCAAAGTTCAGTACCTCATATCATATCAGTATGAGCTCAGATCGGTGTCCGACACACCATGGGACACACGTGGAACAGTCGTAATTGTATGCGTAAATGGATAGGCGTGCGATAGGTCGCAGCAGTACTGCACCGGAAGGTACATCGTCCATCCTCATACTATACAGATCAGATATACAACAGTTACGTGACGCGGCGGCAGTAGCTCAGACTTTCATAATTACGTAACTGCGCTCCAGCGACTGTCTGTGGCTCTCCCTAATAACAGATAGTACTAAAGTTGATTTGTGCCTTTTCACCACCATGGCTCCAACAACCACGAAAGAAACAGAAAAGCACTGCGTCCTGTGCTGCCAAGAAGTCGATATCTTCGCCTTGGGGAAATGCGACCACCCGGTTTGTTACCGTTGCTCCACCAAAATGAGGGTGCTGTGCGACCAGAAGTACTGCGCCGTCTGCCGGGAGGAGCTCGACAAGGTGCGCGTTCTTCCGCCACTGTGCCTCGGGGAGGCGCGCGGTGATGCTAACTAGGCCGCATCCTTCTGGTAGTTTTGTTGTAGAAAAAAAAAAGCACAATCTGTATGATGACAGTTTAGCTGGATTCATAATAAGATAAGTAAAAACCATGGCTGGTAAATGAGACGTCGCGACCTGCGGTGTCTACCAACTGCCCAGACTAACATCATTTTCCCTCACTGTCATTAGCTTAGCTAATGTAGCTAACGCTAACGTTGGTAGGTTAGCTAGTGAGCTCTATTTTGAGTGAGGTATAGCTAGCTAATATGACAGTGTGCTTGTCCAACTGTGCTTATCCTGTTTACTTAATGTGAAAATGAATTTGTGATTCGATGAACTGTCAATGCATTAGCTAGCAGAACACGTCAGCTGTCACCTTTCAAACAAACCAGCGTGTGCACGTTAAATGGCTCCCCGGTGGTGGCTAGGTTGCTAGTTGTTACTACTCCGTTGCTGTTTATTTAGCTAAATGGTAGACCCTTTTCAAGGTAATTGGCGTGTCTGTCTGCTAGTCACGCATCCAGGCTCCGATACAGGTAGCTAACAGCTAGCTGAATACATTTCAGTCATCTTGTAAACTCTGACAGTGTCATACCAATAAGGGCCTCGCTACCTACCACTCCCTTCAAAAGGGACGCTCGCGGTCAGCAACTTTCGTATAAAGATACTGTGAAATGTTCATTGTTAATTACAGCTGGTTGTTGCTACTATCAACATGTTTTTAACTGCTTAATTAAGCAGAGTCTTAAGTGTGTATTTATACACAACCTGCTGTACTGTCTGGGTTTCATATGGTGACTGCATTCCCATAATTCCATAAAATACATTACCTAAGATCTTTGTGACAGGAGCAGCATTTTCAGTCTTTTTTTTTTTTTCCAACAGTGGACTTTATCCTTATTATCTCTCCACTTTCCCTAAAAAGTCAGTTTTTACATATTTTGACTGTCATGTTGTTCTCAGGTGGTGTTCGTAAAAAAACCAGGGGCCTTCTCATCTCTGCCCTACCAGCAGTTCCCCTGTGAGAAGAAGCATGATATCTATTTCTGTGACGAGAAGATCTACGCCCAATACAGGTACCGCTCTGCTCTATTAGCTCTATAGTCTCTTAATAATTGTAACTCTTCCTTCTAACAAAAATTGACCTTCCCAGCAACTACAACACAAGTCAACTGCTGGTAACATTTGGCTTTGTCTGTTTTTCAGTTTTGGCAGCACAAAACAGTGACAGAATTGAAACTGAAAACCACCATCATGTAATCGAAACTGTAAAAAAAAAAAAAAAAAAACCTCACTAAAAAAAGACTGACATGAAGAAAAGATTCAGAAGATTGTAGGGCTGCAGCTATTGATTGTATTAGTAATCAAGTATTATACTGATTTATACCATCGATTAATTGTGTAAAGGGATAAAAAATACTAATTGGTTTCATTTTTTTTTAGGAAAAACAACATTTGTATTTCTTAAATTGCATACAATAATTTCTTTCAAAACTAAACTCCTTTAGTGCATTTAAGTGTCAAAGAAATACCTTTTTGATAAATAGGATATTCTATCAGATTTGTGTGTGTTGTGTGCAATCAGTGAGAGCAGCCTTTGTTTTAACTTTTGACTCTAGTAAACAAAACTAAAATGATCATTAATATAATTGTTGTTTGATAACTCTTTTTCTTGTATGTAATTGACTTTTTGCCCTAAGTATTTTGTCTTTGTTACCAGAAGGTCATTTAGTTTGTCCTAACTGATTTGTGTTTGCTCTAACTAGACACTGATTAAATATTCTCTCTGTGGTTTTTTTATCAGGCATCTGCTGTTGCCAGAGTGCCTCCGCTGTTCAGAGCCGAAGGTCTTCTCCAAGTATGAGGAGCTGGAGCAGCATATGAGGAAGCAGCATGAGCTCTTCTGTTGCAAGCTCTGCACAAAGCATCTCAAGGTAACATACTGATCATAATAGATGCACTAAGTAGGTAGACCTACTGTTTTTATGACCAAACATAGACTTGATTTCTGCCAAAGTTTCAATAGCAGACATATGGGTGTGGACCACCAACTAGATCTAGTGATGGCTAATAAGCTGTTAAGAGCGATGGTGAAATGTCATGGATGGGACACTTTGGGACAAATATAATTAATGAATATTCTTATAATTTTGTGAAATTGTAAATTCTGTGGTGTTAAAACACTTGTGGTCACTATATGTAGTTTACTTTTAGCACCACCCGAGGGCACCAAAACATTATCCTTAACAGCGGTTCATTAGCGCATTATTGATCTGGCATTGGAATAAATATTCCTAATCTTGTTATTGATTGATGGAGAAACCATAACCTTACTAAGAGCAACTGAAAGTTTTTGGCAACATAACACCAGGAAAGTAAAAGTAACTTTTATATTGATATTTCATAATTATCGGTAAATATTGATTCATTGACTTGTTCCCAGCACAAGTTGTTTTGTTGCCATTTATAATTCTCTTTGCAATGTGATCTACACTTTGATGGTCAGATCTATTTTTGCCCCTATTAAACTGCAAGCCTCCACTGGTCCTCCATACACTGAAGCACTGGCTTGTAAATAAAGTAGAAACTTATGTCTGGATTTGTTCTTTAAACTTACTTTACCTCTGCCACCAGATCTTCTCCCATGAGCGTAAATGGTACAACCGTAAGGAACTGGCACGTCACCGAGCGCACGGAGACCCAGACGACACTAGTCACAGAGGACACCCGCTCTGCAAGTTCTGCGATGACCGTTACCTTGATAACGACGAGCTGCTTAAACACTTACGTAGGGACCACTACTTCTGCCATTTCTGTGATGCAGACGGTTCCCAGGAATACTACAGGTGGGTAAAGCCCTTTCTCACTCACGCACGCAGAAGGAGTGTGGTGGCTCTGTAGGTTAAGCCAGTTGTTTAAATATTATTTTGAACTCTGCTATCCACAGTGATTACCAGTACCTGAGTGAGCACTTCAGAGACAGTCACTATCTGTGTGAGGAGGGCCGCTGTGCCACAGAACAGTTTACCCATGCATTCCGCTCTGAGATCGACTACAAGGCCCACAAGGCCGCAGCACATAGCAAGAACCGAGCAGAGGCTCGACAGAACCGCCACATCGACCTGCAGTTTAACTACGCCCCGAGACAACAGAGGAGAAATGAAGGTCAGTGAGCATGATGGTGTTCTGTGTTTGAGACTGATCTTTATATTCAGAGGATTATTGTTGAAAGTACTGTAGTTTGAGGGCAGTGAATGTGAATAAAAATGAATATGTGTCCTCAGGTATGGTGACAGGTGAGGACTATGATGAGATGCGTCAGAATCGAGGAGGAAGAGGAAGGCCTCATGGCGGACAGAAGAGCTGGAGGTACTCCCGGTGAGTGTAAATTAGCAATTCTGCGTTGATTTGTTTATGACGTGTGTATCACAAATAAGCATTAGACTCTCCACTTCACATGTTGCGGGGTAGATTCTTGTGTCTGAACAACAACATCATACAGAAACTTTGTCTAATAGACAAATTTGTGGATGCTATCATGAGCCTGATAACAGGACTGCCGAGCATGCAGTGCCATTGTTGAAGAGTGAACATGGAAAATATTTAATGAATGGCTTCATGACGTTATCACAGCTGAGTGTCCCACAACCTTGTGGTGTCACTGTGTGTATGGCTATGACATTTCTTTCTTTGCAATTTCAGTATTGAAATGTAGCACATGGCAGTCTCTGAAGGACTCACCAGTGCTTTTGATGTGTTACTGTTCAAACCATATGCATTTTAGTAGCTGTTTCAGTCAAATTCCAATCTATTCTCAGTCCTTTTTGTCTGGTTTTTTGCTTTTTTTGTATGTTTTTTTGAGTGTATGTGAATGTATGCTTGTCCATGCAGAGAAGAAGAGGACAGGGAGGTCGCAGCTGCTATGAGGGCATCCATGGCGATGCATAGACAGGAGGAGAGGGGAGTGATGCATGAGAGGGGAGCGGCGCAGGCGCACGAGAGGGGAGGAGCGCTGCACGAGAGAGGAGGAGCGCTGCACGAGAGAGGAGGAGCGCTGCACGAGAGGGGAGGAGCGCTGCACGAGAGGGGAGG